>JANCMC010019991.1:0-11983 GCA_024363005.1 Charaxes varanes
AAGTGCATGAGCTGTTTTATATAACATAATGTTATTAAACTTTTCGACACAACCACCACACACAGGCGAAAGTGGGGGCCCCATAAAGGCCAATGTACCAATATACTTTAAAAAGATGTTTTTAAATGTTCACATAATAATTTAACTAATATATAACGCTAAAGAGTTTGTTTGTTTGTTAACTTGATCGCAAT
Source organism: Charaxes varanes (assembly GCA_024363005.1). Lineage (NCBI taxonomy): Eukaryota > Metazoa > Arthropoda > Insecta > Lepidoptera > Nymphalidae > Charaxes > Charaxes varanes. The sequence goes on from JANCMC010019991.1 coordinate 195, forward strand.
AATCTCAGACACTTTTGGCCCGATTTAAAAAATTCTTTCAATGTTAAATAGCCCATTTATCGAAGAATACTATAGGCTAAAATTGTATCTATTTTTTTTTTCCTAATTTAACGCGGATGAATTCCCGGGCACAGCTAGTAGCTAATGTATGGTATAATGAATAGGGTGAAGATAAAGGAAATAAAATATACGCTAAAATATTTCTCTATCATAGAAGTATATTTTAAGGTTCATATAAGTTTGGTTCTTTAGTATAGATTTCGGGTAATATCATCATCATCATCATCATCAGCCTGCGGCAATCCACTGCTGGATATAGGCCTCTCCCATGGCGCGCCACTTAGCAAACGCGCCGCCCACGTTGAGACCAACATAGATTCCCAAATTCTATTAAAATTTGCCCATTCAAGAAGAAACTGCCTGTCACATTTGACACGTATAAATGATAGCGATAATATATTATATCACTACTTATTGTATGCTTTTCAATCAAAACTTGCCCAAGTGAAAAAAACAAAATAAATTAAAAAAGATCATAAATTTCTGGCATATTTCAGTATTTTGGTCACATTATAATATTACAACGTCCTATTTGGTCATTTTAAACTACATCAAATCTTCATAAAACCACAAATATTTATAAAATAAAAGATAACGAATTAATTGGCAATAATAAAAAATAACCTTAGTTTCTCTTCCTGATTCCTTTTTTTTTTAATATTGAGGTAATTTGCTATTCTTATTATTTTTTGTAATATGGCCATTTGGAGAATGAAGTAAGCATAAAATAAATCCTTTTAACGCCTGAAGAAGCTCAGACAAATGCCTATTGTGCTGAACGTCTGACGCTATAAGTAGACCTGTCTGTAAGCAATGAGTCAACTCCGGGGGTCGTGGGTTCGATTGCCGACTGGAGTCTGGGTGTATTATCTATATGTATGTATTTATATTATTCTGCAAAAACAATATTTGTGTATAACAGGCGTCTGTTACCTATAACACAGGCCTTAATTCGTCTACCTTAGGAAGAGACGTCTGTGTGTCATATAGTCCTGTGTGTATGTTTGTATATATGTATGTATGTATGTATGTATGTATGTATGTATGTATGTATGTATGTATGCTTGTATGTATTTTTGGTAATTCAGATAATTACTCCAATAAACGAATATTAAAGTCACCTGTCCCATACAGGTGTTCTGATTGATAAATAAGGCTATTTAAAAAATGGACGCTCAACTGGAGCGTGTACCGTGAAATCGTCGCTCCGAGTTATTTATCCCCGAAGGTCGCGGGTTCGAATCAATTATACAACTGGCCATAAATCGTCAATCCTCCAGTGACGTTGATTTTAATATTTTACCGTACCCTTTTTACTACTTTTCCGTTCCCTTTCGTACATTCAAAGGAAAAAAGAAACCCTTATACGATCACTTCGTTGTTCGTCTGTCTGAGTAAGCCCCCTATTCTCAGGAACGCGTAGAGCTATAAAGTTACTAAAACATAATGAAGTCGGTGATGCTTTAAAATTGTGAAATAATGAACCTTCTAAGTCTACGTAATCAAAAGATATAGTTATTTATGTCACATTTCTGATATCGGAGCCAGACATAGCTCAAAGTATTTGTACATTTTCACCCTAGAAGTCCACAAAGTACTACAAAACTTTAGACAGGCACATAAACTCTCCGGCCACACTACATGATCATTGAAGTGATCAATGAAGCTATGCCTGCTTCCGGCATCATACGAGTACATTCGGAAATTGAATCAAACCTAAAGGTTATTTCCCGTTGACCTAGAATCACGAAGTTTAGCAAGAAGCTATGTATTGAAGTACAAGTATAGGTAAAATTCCGAAAACAGTAAATTTGTGAAAAAATGTATATAAACACACACATAATATAAACACACACACAAATCATACGACTACGGTATACGTATAGTCGCCTAATAGCTCTCGCTGGTTTACGCGGATGGAGTCCCGGGAAACAGCTAGTTAAATATAATACATTTCAAAACGTATGTCTGTCGTAATGCTACATTCATCAGCTGAACTTCAACCCTGCTAAAGACCAGCCCGCTAATGAATACAGATGTTCACCCAGATCATCTGGAGATAAATCCCTCAGCTAACGACCGACTCGACTGCCATTTATATTCGTCTTAAATCGATATACATGGCTAACGTAAAGTTGATATTTCGCGGTGGTATAGAGAATTTATTAAAATAGAGATCACTCAATATTCGAAATTCGACCACTAATCTTACATTTACGTACTATACGCTTATTTAAAGGTACATATATGCATGAAAAACTTCAATTCTTTGTAAAATTTTTACCGTGGTCGTAATACGATACAATAGCTTACATGTATGTGTAAATGCGGTGTAAATGGTTTGACATGGGTTTTATTTTCATACTTTAATGTATTAATAATGCATATTATATAAAAAATATTAGCATTCGCACACCCTCTTCTATATATACCGTAACTCTGTCAAAGTTCATACCCCTCCGTTGGCGCAATTTTCGTAAGATGGTATCGAAAGCTTTGGCTTCACAATGTAGATTGGGAAAATTTAATGTTAAAAATCATTTTCATCAAGACTCGAGCTGGAATATTATGGATAACCAATTAACTTTTTGGGTACATAAATTAGTTAAGAAATCTCCCATTTGAGAAGTTGAATTTCAATATAAGAAAAAAATATAATTAAGTAAAATTATAACGTTTGCCCTGAAAATTATAAAAAAAAAACTAGTACCTTAACCATAATCTTTGCGCGCCGTAGTTAGTCTGTGGAAATGTTATTCCTTAATAATGAATAGGAATTTTATAGGATAAGGAATAGAAACACATAACCAAGGAAAGTAACAGTAAAGGCAATTTTTGATTGAATAAGTAAAGACAAACATTAAGTATCAACATTTATTTAAAGATATCATAGAATTTACATTTTAATTTCATATATTATTAAATACTTTATGAGAAGAAGAGATCTTAGTTATTAATTTTCAGTAACATATATAACAGTGAACTGCATGAAATGTATGATATAATTGAATACATTACAATTAAAATACACACGACAACAATGAAAATGGCAGACGCCATTTTATTTTCTTCGCGCGCTGTAGTTTTTTTACGCCCGTAAATGCTAATATTCGCACTGGCTTACATGTCATACAGCTTTCTATATAAAATAATTAACTTATTTACATTTGAATACTTTAGTATTCATAATTAAAAATAATGTTGATTTTCAGATTTTGAAGTTAATTTGCTGAAAATGAAAATAAATTATTTGTTGACATTAAATGTTCATCGACATAAAATAGTTTTAACTCTGGTATTACGGGCTTTAAAGAGATTTCCGATAATTTTTGAATATCGTCCTTTATAACAAAAAACTTGACGCGTATTAAAAGTAAATATTTGTACACTGTTAGAATGAAACAAATAACAAACTAAGTCCCGTTTTATATCAGTAGTATTTTTAACCACCATTTAACCAAGTTTCGAGTTAAACTCGTGCTGATCTCTTCTTGCCATTAAGATTACAATTAAAAGTGATATGGAAGAATTCGTCTATATTCCCTTAAAGCTACGATCATTGGCAATCAAGAAATGTACAATGTAATGATATATTTACACGACACGCTGCTCCGGCTCCGTATGTTATCTCTGCGGCATCTGTGAAAAAAAATGAAAAATAGTTTATGGTTGATTAAAAATGTAAAAAGAGCATCGATACATTTATAAAAAAAAGAAAAATATTAGATTTTTCCTGTCTTTATATTTAAATTAATTATTTCAAAAAAGAAAAAATTCATAAAGTCAACGAAATGGAAATTGAAAATTCCTAAAAAAATTGGTTGTCTGTAAAGTCCGTTTGGGGCCGATAATTTTACGTGATAACGCCGAACGCTAATACCGATCGTGCCTCTCTATGGCTTGTTCCGCGCTAGCTTGCATGCTCGGCTCAGGCAGAACGTGACGTCAAAAAAAATTAAATAATAAAATCGCGTGAATATCGGTTGTTTCTAAATATTACCGTAAAATTTAAACAAAAGCGATACTTGATGAAAATTAATTATTTCTGAAAGTGACTTGAATCAAGATCGAACACCAGAATTTATGATATTTCAGCGGCAATCCTTTATCATTCCCGTATTGTCTTCGGCTAACAAGATCACAACCAGGTCAAGCGGGTAATCTCGTCTAATTCGGGTCAAATCACTCGTTTTATTCGTCACCCCCCGTGGAATTTTCTAGCTAATGATGTTATATATGCATGGATAACTTGTGACACCTAATGAATGTCACTAGAATTTTAATATGGCAGGCTTGTGTGTGATTATCCGATATTAAAAAAATAAGAGACGAGAAATATTGTTAACACTTATTACTAACGTTGTTTTTTAATAAGTGGCTGATAGTTCAGACCTGATTGGTTGTCACCATTAAGCATTGGCATCAATATGTTTTTTGGTTGCCATCGATATGCTTATTGGTTGCCATCGCTATGCTCAGTGTTTGTCATCGATATGGTTATTGGTTGCCACCAATATGCTTATTGGTTGCCATCGCTATGCTTAGTGTTTGCCATCGATATGGTTATTGGTTGCCATCGATATCCTAATTGGCTGCCATCAATATGCTTATTGCTTGCTACCAATACGCTTATTGCTTGCCACCAATATGCTTATTGCATGCCACCAATATGCTTATTGGTTACTGCCATTTATCAGGTCACTTTTAATACCTTTTGCTCTGGTGCCATCTACTGTGTACTCATTTCAAGTCATCAATTAAGTATTTATAATAAAGAATCTATAGAAACATAAAAGCTATTCTTATTAAGACTTCGTTGTTACCATTGGACGATTAATGTTATACAACAATATGTATGCTATATGATTTTGTACCGATTGTCTTCCTAATAAAATAAAATACATAAAAATGTCAAGTATCAATTAAATTTTTAATGTCAGCAAAGAGTATCACAATATGTCAGAGTTACTGCAAACGATGCCAATGTCCAGTCTTTGTTATTTTTTTCAGATTTTGTCTTGTTACTTCTATATCTTTAGTAATACATAGGCTTAGTCCAAATATCACCAGTGTTGCATGATTCAAAAGTCAAAAAATAATTTAGTACTATATACAGAAGTCATTTGGAGGATTATGGGTTAAAACTTGGTTTAATTTTGGGGTAGAGTGAGCAAAATTGTGAGCTTCTTATATTTTATGGATATGTAAGAACGATGCTCTAACAAGAGTCACTAGAGTGTTTCTGCTAAAGGCCAACTTACATCAGACGAGCGAATGCTCATTATTCCTCTTCTCTATCATACTCTCTACTTAAAACAGCCGCAGATCATTCTTTTGTTATTTTGTCTGCGTTCACAAAGCTTCTAATACTTATTCAAGTTTTTTTTTTAACTTATCCATTTATCTGAATTATGTTTAAATAATTTCACCCTAAGAATGCATTTTTTGAAATTACTTGTTTTTGTTAACTGATGCGCACTTGCAACATAACAGTGATGGTGATGAACAACTTTTCCAATAAATTATCTATGGTCACAAAAAAAATGTGAATGATATAAACCAAAACCTATATATAACTGGAAATTCCTGAAACAAATATGTTAAATAAACAAACTCCTTCACTTCGTAATAGTATACCGATATGACATATTCATTCGACACAAAGGAAATTGCACTCATATAAAACTTACATATTAAAAGATACAACAAGAGACAAGTGTCGCGGAGACACAAAGGACCGCTGAACCACAACCGAGCTCGCCCCCATATCACTCCGAATTAGTACAGGTAAGACTCATTGTTTTCTAGATTATCTCACTCGACTCTCTGAAAATATACATTGCCCAGTGAATTACGCTAAATCCACTGTTACTAAATTATAAGTTAACCTAAAGATACTGTTGTCCAATATACCCCCGTATTTGCTTTTATGTCTATAAATATTCCTTTCCTTTTATAGTTCAGTCAAGAATTTAAGAATGATGAAAAATAGTGATACCGCTTGTAAAATTGCGTGTGATACCTCGTTAAATCCAGAATCATGTCTAGAAATTCTAATCAGAATCCTTTCGTCTTCTCTAAGATTGTCACAAAATATCTATGACAATATAACGCTTTTTTTTTAGATTATGAATTTCTTTGCTAGGGTTACTCGCCAAATAAATAGTTTATTATTAATATTAAATTAATAATAAACTATTTATTTTATACTTAACTTATTTTATTTACAGTATTCACGTATTTATTTTTTATATATGTTCTTTTTTTGTATGTATTTATTAATATTGTTGTACACTGCCTATATCCGATTTCTTCTTTTTTCCATTTGCAAACCTGGTTGTCTGGTAGATATCGCTAATTAGCGATAAGGCCGCCTTATTTTACTGTTCTCCACTATGCTTTTGCTGTATATTAATATTTTTGCGTACAATAATGCTTATTCATTTATTCATATCACCTATTTTTATAATACTTCAAAAAGTTTCTACAGTCGTTCATGTCCAGACTTATTAAGATTAGAAACGTATAACGAATCCATTCTTGAAGTTCTTTTCAACGCATTCTCAGTTTTAATTTTTAGGATTTTTTTTTGGGCAATCGGTTACAAAAAATTAACATTCAAGACTTCTTTCTTTTCTGAAATATAAAAGCCTTCTAATTAATTATTGAAACTCGATGAAAAGAACATGGAAATATGTTAAATACAATCTACCTCAATAATAGGTTGCTATTTAAAGAACAATTATAATTTGAATATTAAAGTGAAGGAATCATTTCCTGTTACAACACCAATGCTACCTATCATCTTCTTTCTTTTTCTTCTTTCGATAATTTAACAGTGTTACAAGGTTTAATTTCAATATACATTTTTTTAGAACTAAGACGAAATAAGAGTTACACTTATAACTTATAGTATATGCTCTTCTTAGCTTTATCCCCGTCTAGTACTAGGGTCCGCTGAAATTGCAGAGGACGTATCTCTGGGGCGAGTTAAGATGAGCTGAGGAGAAGAAGGAAGAGGTGAAGACCTACAAGCGGCTGATACCCGCTGATGTCTTAAGAGGTCAGTGCCTTAGTGGAAATTAAAAAAATATTTTTTACCTAATATGATTGTAATTACACTAGAAACTTTATATTTATATTAAAATATACTACATTTTTTTCTATTAAGAACGGACCCGACTGTAAAAATATAGGATTTATGTGGATAATTCACTTACGAAACTTTTCCCATCTCTTTCTTATATGAGATTCATGTAATAATTTTTATTCAGGATGAAACGAAATTTTATGAGCTGAAATTAAAAAGCTATATATTGATAAAAGATTAATGGCTGACCGCAAAATTCGACTCATAAATATTTTTTTTATATGAATTACTTTAAAGGGAATCCGTAATATATCTGACTGTAGCGATTTTTAAGGTTCTATTATATGTTTATAATATATATTCTCATCTTCTTTTTATATTCAGTTTATGTTTTGGGTCTAACATCTTTTACGTCTTAAAGCTTGTCCTGTCTAATCAGGACTATTTTTCAACTGTATAAAAACTATAACCACGCGATTTGTAAGGAATTTTATGCATCGCACATTAAATCTTTAGCAATGCTAGCAAAGAAGGTTTATACATTCCTTAAATACTAGTAACGCACGTGCGAGTTTTATCACTGGTGGTTCAGTGATTCATCTACATATATAGTAATATATAAAGCTGAAGAGTTTGTTTGTTTGCACGCGCTAATCTCAGAAACTACTGGTCCGATTTGAAAAAATCTTTTAGTGTTAAATAGCCCATTTATCGAGGAAGGCTATAGGCTATATATAATCACACTAAGACCAGTAGGAGCGGAGCAATTAAGGAGAATGTTTCAAAATCGAGGGATTTTCTTATCCTTTTGAGAGCTTTCTCTGAGGGCGCTCCGTAAACGACTGAAGTTTCGCAAAAATCATGTACGACAAAATTATTCCCCTTTATAAGTTATAAATAAAAGTCCACGACAGTGTATGTCTATCTGTTAAGGTTGGCTCACTGTATCCCTTTTTATGCTAACGAAATTGGTGTTTTAATAAACCCCCTTCCCCCCGTCCATGTCACAGGTTGTCGCATTTTGGAAAGCCCGACCCTCTTCGTCTGTCATCACATATTTTTGACGTACTTTATGGGTGGTCCATAAGTTACTGGCACCGAAGAGAAAAAAAATTTTGAATAAAAAGTTTTAGTTCAGCCTTAAGAATTGTAAAATATGATCCGTTATGAATATCGATTTAAACTTAAATAAAGTTTATCTTACATAATTAAATTTCTCAAATTCCTAGGATATTTAAAATGTTTAAATATGGACTCTTTAATTTACCAACTAAATAAACCACTACCACAATTTTTTTGTTGAAGTAAGTTGACATCTCTTTATTCCGTGCTTTTAGTTTTTAAATTTCAGCTATCGGTTTCATGCAAAATTCTTCAATGTAGTTATAATTTTTTTTTTGTATCATCGACCAAACTCTTGGTATAATTTAATACATTATGACTCAGTTTAATTGTTAATTTCGAATATAAAGTATTCGTGGGTTAGAATTGTTTGTTTACTTCATAATGAATGAGAAAAAGTGAAAAACTCGGTTTGTTGTTGTTGCGCGGTCGTTGTGCGTTTTGAACTCAATGTATAAGGGTCTTTAAATCATATTGGTTGACTTGTACGCATTGACTTAAATTATTCTTGAGGCGTTTTTATTACGATCTTTTTTTTATTAGGGTTCCGTAGTACTATAAGGAACCCTTATATTTTCGTTCTGTCCGTCCGCCCATAAGATGTTTCCCTCCCTATAGCGTTTTCAAACTATTATACGTAGGGACTTGAAATTTTCCACGTTGATAGAAAATTCTAAAAACTTATTAGGAAAATAATTTTAAACGAAATCGGACAAAACTTTTTTGAAGTTATTTAACAAATACGTTTATAGCGTATCAGATATGGAATCCCTCTAGGACCGTGTCTTGACACACTATTAGCCTTTTTTTTTAAATTGCGATAAAAGAAGGAATGTAAAAACCCGATTTGTTCCGGATCTTGTCAGATCGGGAGATATTCTCGTTAAGTTAGATTTTAAGTGTAGAACACTTATCACAAGGATAATTTAAGTCAATGCTACATCCGCTAAAAAAGGATATTTCGATAGGGCCAGATTAAGAAAGTTTAAAGGTTCTCGCAAGTTTAAGCGGATGAAGTCGCCAGCAATAGCTAACACACTATATGATCCATAAAAAACAGGATTTTTGCAAATTTGCTTAAATGAAAAATGATGAAACATCAGCAATCTATTTCACTATTTGAATACAATTTTTACTGTTGCAAAAACTTACACGTGTCGGGGTTAAAATCATAAATACTTAGGGTTGGCAATTTTTACTGTTATTCAATTTTTTTTTATTAATAACTGGCGCACCCGTAGACGTTGTCCTGTCCGGCGTTGATTACTCTTCCTTTTGAATATTAAAACTTAGAGCAATTATTTTCGCTACAATTATTTATGAAGAAAATCGTCAACATTTAATGAAGGTACGTTTGCGATATGATCTAGGTGTTAAATAATTATAGCGCCATCTATTGGTTGCTTAACCACCGACCACCTACCGTTTTGCTCCAGCATTTTAAATCTATCATATCTTCTAAGATGTTCGTTTTATGGACAATACGAAAGATCTATTTTTCTATTATATAATAGAATTATATATATTTATACGTGTTATAACCACTTACTCACATTCTCTCCCTCACACGCACACACGCACAAAAGCACACAAACACGCTCGCATACACACTTATTTTCCTGTTTCTTTTTAATGTCTAAGGTAATACAGCAATAAAATATGTATTACTGATAACGATAGTGCCTTAAAAGGAACCTAAAATTACTAAGGTGCTTAAACTTTGTATTCTCTGTCAACTTGTCAATACAAGTGTGCAAGATCTTTAGTACGTGTGTTATATCATGTTATTTCATGGTTAAATTTGTTGTTAGATGTTGTGTTAAGTTTGTTTGTGTATTTCTTTTGTTTTACAGTTACCAAACAGTCAAAATAAGTGACAAACCTGAACTAAGCATAGGAAACACGGCATCTTTGTTTACCTTTTGTCTCAGGACTAAATAAATAGGGTACAGATATGTTTACTAACTAATACTAACAAATATATAGGCTGCAAAAAAATGTTAACGCCCGAAATATTTTTTTATACCAAATAAAAGTTTTTCTTCTTCTTCTTCTTTATGTTGTCGTATTATGACTTGCTTAGTATGCAAGACCCCCCCGCTCCCCCAAATTGCGTAACTTAAAACTTGAATGGCCCCTACGTATTCACTAGCTCTGGCAACCCTATTCAACATCGATACTACAAAACTATGCAAATAGTATTCTTGAAACTATGTGAAAAGTATTATTTGACTAAGTATGGTATTCGGTAAGCAGTAGAAAGTAGAGAGAAGGAATTATATTAAAAAATAAACAGACTTAAGATTTCAGTACTGGGCCAAATTGAAACGATAACTGTCCACACTGGACGCACCAGCCTTCAAATGAACAAAGACTCATCACAATCGGCTCACCCAGTCAGAGGTTCCGAGTTAAAAGAAATACAATCGACTTGACAAGCTCCTCATTTCTTGAATAGGTTGAAAAGTGCGATTCATTCATAAATTGCGATCTGACGTCATCAACCCAATACCAGGTAACTGATACACACAAATTGATAAGTTCGAGCGCGAAGGAAGTCGTATTATCTACGCCCACTTTATCGTGAGGTAATTAGGAATCGAAAATGACGGCTAAAATAACACTTCTCACTTGTTTGGGAAACCCCGATTGTGTGTTGACGTGTGTGATAATGTGGTGTTGGAATAAGTCACAGTGAATTAACTACTAACGATGCGCAGTTTAAAGTTTGGATCCAATTACATACACGAAGGTATTTTTTTTTCTTTATTAAAGGCTCCAACGGAAGGTCGTACAAAATTCAAAAAAAATAGTTTATATAAGTAGGATATATGTGGGGTACAAATAATCTACTTTTGGAGTACATATAACAACTATTGGAGAACACAACATGCATTAAAACGATGTTGAATTCACAATCGAATAGCTAAAAGTTTAGGCTAAAATTCAAACTCCGTGTAGTTTAAATTAAAAGGTTAAAAATTTAAACTAAAACTAACATATAGAAGTACAAAATTTCAGACAATAAAATCAATAAAAACTTAAAAAACGTAAAAGTTTTTTTTTAATGTTAAGGTATTTCATTAATAAGGAAGAAACTTTACGTTTTAAAATTCAACGAATGACTGTATTTGGTTATTAAATTATTGACGTAATTTTTAACGGTTACATTTGTTACCGCTTTTTTAAACGGTCACAGTTTTCTTTTTTAATAAAGTTTAATATTTTTTTTATTTTTCTCTTTTACTTTATAAACAATTTTAAATAATTTAATTGTGAATAACACAATTTTGTATCTTTATATGACATTTTTATTGGTTTTAACAGATTTTAGTTAAAGTATTAATGCTTATACTAACATAATTTTTTAGAAACAATTTCATTAGCGTTCTTTATGTCTACACTTAAAATAGGTTTCTATTTTGAGTTTCAATTTGCACTGAAAATATATCTCGCGCGTCATATTCACAAGCACGTGATGGGATTTTCCACAGCGATTACTTAATGTTTTTTTTTT
>JANCMC010019991.1:12083-85721 GCA_024363005.1 Charaxes varanes
TATCTGCTTTGTAAAAGTTTATTTTCCGAAAGATTATGACTACCAATGAAATTCCTTCGCAATAGTCAATAATAAGTCTTTCAACTTCCGCAAAGTTACTTCTGATACTATGGAGCAAATAAGTATATAGTAATTGAACGCAATTTTGATATCCTTAACTGGAGTTAGATTGATTGCATGAGTCTTCATAAAATGGTAGTCAAAAAAAACAAAACAATATTATGAAGACACTTGTGATCTTGTTACCATTACCAATTTTTTTTTAAATTTAGTGTTATAAAGTGATCACAAATTTTCTATCCTACATACTCCTAGCCTAAGTTTTGTTAGAGGATTTTTTTTATAAAACAAAGGGCGTTTCACCTAAGTGACTACCGCTCATAGACACCTGCACCACCAAACTGCTTGCAGAAACGTTACCGGCCTTTGAGGAGGGCCCCCGGGAGCTCTCACAAGCCGAACGAAACACGATAAAAGTACCATCACTTGACGTGACAACATTGCCGTATACCGATCTTATGTGGAAAAGAGGTACTGGTACCCGGACGCGCCGACACACTTCGTCTGCAGACCAAAAGGACTGCAAGCGAGGCGCTACCTCTAATTAAAGCGGTACCACTAGGCTAATCTAGAAAATAGGTATTCTATATTGTATTGAATTAAAACAATTCCTCAATTGAGCATTACAATTATTCATAAAATAATCAGTGCAAAAAAATATAATGCTCTGGTTACATTTTTCTATGTAGGGCAACTAAATCATTATTATTAGCCGTCTTGTTATACCCACAGTCTAGTGGTTTTCATTTTTTCCTGCTATTTTTTCCTTATCTTTTTCCTGTAGTTATTTTTAAATCAGTTGGTAGTATCCTAAACAGTTTTATATCGTTTTAAGAAATAAAACTTAAAATATCCAAAAACAAGTATTATTCGAAAAATCTCATACAGTTTTATACTTTATTTAATCCCGCTCCAACTCATCTGACGTTTTAACTATTCCCGCCTAAAAAACTTTTTTTAATTTGACAGTTGGCTACGGCTCGTTCTGTTATAATCCCTTTTCTATTATTAAGACCTAATTGTTACCAGCGACAAAATTTACGTGTAACTGCACGTGGCTGGTTTGAAATTAGTATAAATAAAGCGATATCGCGGGCTATTTTTAGGCTTCTTCCGATATGAAAAGTATTTAATATGGTAGACATGCAATACAATTTTACTTACTTCGTTGCTTTCTGAAAATGTTTGTATATTACCACCACGAAAGACTATAATACAAGACCGCTATTAATCAAATTTACCTAAAACCGACGACCGAATTGTTGAAACTCAAAGAGAAATTGTCGTGTAAGAAAAAATATTATGTCTGTACCTTCTCAAAGAAGGTCACCCATCTATCACCCGGCTGCGATAAGGGCTAGCTACCCTAGTGATCGACTCTTCTTTAAGAAGGTACGGACATAATATTTTTTTATACGAAAATTTTAAAAATCGATATTTGAAAACCAATGTTAGAATTGGTTTTAACATTGGTTTGTCACATGTCACAGAGATACAAGTCGTAATATTGTTGAGATTGTGGGGATACCGGGGAAGACATCAGATGGCAGTTTAAAAAAAAACTTGAAATACTGTATTGAAGTTTTGTAAAGGAGTAAACGGTCAGGCAGTTCGTTACTGTGACTACTGAGGCCCGTGAACAAAATTATATTACCAAGAGATACGCAGATGCCTTGCCGGCTTTTAAGGCCTTTAAAAGGGAGTATACTCTTTTCTTAAACGAATTACAAATATCAAGACATACAATATTGAAAGCGCATGCTTAAAACAAGCAGTTACAAGATTTTGTAACTTTCGTGATATTGTGATTAAAGAATCTACGTAATAGGGATTTATTCAAATCATTTTTATAATTAGCAAGTTTTTATCGCACGCGATGCTATCGTTAAGAAATTGGTCTCAACGAAGTTCCGTTTTAGAGGTTAATTAATACGACTAGGGTGAACAAACTATTTAAATAAAACACTTTAAATAGATTGGCCGCCAACGGCGTCTATATACTTTGAAAAAAAAATGTTTTGTTTTTTTTTTATTACACGATAGGCATACGCTTGACTTAATTGACAGAATCAGACGTTAGTTTGCAGAAATACATAACATGCATGAAAAAACTAAATTACTACTACTTTACTTAAATCTGCGAATAAATACAAGAGAAAAAGGGTCCAATGCTGCATGCAGCCCGTGAGCCACAGCACGATAACCGCAAACAAAGCACAGCACTAAACTGACGTTTCGATATGCCTCAACGCACGTTTGGCTTCAGCGCCGTAGCATCATCAGGTTATTACGAAGGTGAATGTCAGTGTAGTGATGTGCTTTGATGGCGAGTTCGGTGGTATGGCTCTTGGGTTGCAGCATTGAGCTTAATTTAAGTGATTATTTCAATGAGCATGTTGTGTGGCCGGGGACTTCGTGTAACTGCTCAAGGTTTTGTAGTACTTTGTAGACTTCAAGGACAAAAATGTACAAACACTTTGAGCTGTCTGGTTCCGACATAAAGTAGGCAACTTATTGTATGTGTGTTAATAGTCAGCTGATTATCAGTTCTTTATGATTAGATTTATTTCAATCAATTGTAATAATTACCTACCTAGCAATTTTAACTAATGTACTTAAATAAATAGCCTGTATCATGTTTATCGAAAGTTGAAATATTAGCGTATCCTATTGCTTAGTGCATCGATGTAGTTCAAGCGAGTGTTATAGGGAAAGTTGTGAACCGCCGCCTCGAGTTCGGAAAACGTTTCTGATGTTCATCGGGCACATTTTTACTCCCATTCTATTTATCTTCCTCGTTTCGTACCGTATCTGTGTCGTTTGGGTCGCTTACGACGAAAATCGATAGTATTGTAGTAGAAAAACAAAATTCGTAATTTTTTTCACATCACAGTTGTATAGTTAATGACGAGTTTAGGCCACCGGGAAGTCTCACAAACCGAACGAAACGCGACAACAACACCGTCACTAGACGTGACAGCGTTGCCGCCACTTCACGCCGATCTCATGTGAGAAAGAGGTATTGGTACCCGGACGCGCCGTTATACAACACTTCTTCATCTTGTTTCAATTACAAACTATATTTTGGCTGTAAGGACCTATATATTCAAAGTCCAAAAAGTAGCAACATCATTTGCTCGATCTGAGCAATTGATTGATACAACACTAATTTGTAGCTTCAATAACTTCAAGCTGGCCAAACTATTCCAACTGAATGGTAGATTTTAAAACACTTCGCGACTTATAAAGCTTTGACAAGCCTAAACGACCAATCTATACATATTTACAGTGCAACCTTAATATAACATACCTCAATGTAACGACTTCCTCGATTTAACAAATTCTTCATAATCCCCTTGAACTGTCCATAAGAGAAAATTAACCTCAGTTCAACGAATTACTTGATATAACGAATATTTTCTTGTTCCCCTCCGATTTGAGCGCCACTTCGTCTGCGGAAAAAATTGCGAGAGTCCTTAGACCTACTCAATCTGGGATATGGAAAAACACTTCCTTGTCAAATTTCGTCATTGACGTCCCGCCTTTTTCGAGATTTCGTATAATGAGACCTTTCGCTTTTATATCTAGCTGTTTCTGTGACTTCATTTGACCTAAAATTAGGTAAAAAAAAAGATTTTAATTTTAGCGTGATGATATATAGCCTATTATAGCCTTCCTCGATAAATGGGATATCTGACACTGAAAGAATATTTCAAATCGGACCAGTAGTTTTCGAGATTATAGCGTTCAAGTAAACAAACAAACAAACCCTTCAGCTTCATATATTAGTATAGTTATATAAAACTCTCGTGTCACAGGGTTTGTCGCCAAACTACTCTAAAACGGCTTAACCGTAGGTACCGTAAGTATCGGTTCATTTATTTATTCATTTATTCAAAAATATTGAATAAATGAATAAATAAATGAACCGATACTTAAGAAAAAGTTTTGAATATTTGTTAGGTTTGAGAATCGGGGTGGTGGAATTTTATCCATCAGTTCAATATTTGTCTTCTTTGATCTACGATTTTATGTATGTAAATAGATATTAATTAAAACTTTGTTTATTTTATTAACATTCCCATATTTCCTAGCATTCCCATGATCTACGTGACCTTCTATAAAAATCCATGTATCCAGTATCCATTTTTCTTGTTCTATCAGCATCTATTCTTCATGTTATATGTAATTTTATTATGTTAACCTATATGTTATTGTTATTTCAATCTTCACTGTAACAGTGTATTTTAGCAGTTAATATCCTATAGAATTTCATAAGAGATTCGAAGGAAACATATATTCCAAAAGTAAGTTACATAACCTGAAAAAAATTACTTAAATATTTTTTTTAATTATTAATTATTATGATGTTTATATTAAAATATTTTATATTTAACTCGTGTTTATTAAAAATTTTGCCTATAAAGGCTTAATGTAGATATGGACATAATTAGTCATAGTCAATAAGTATTGAGGATGAGGTTATAAAATATTTATTTAATGGTAAGAGTGCGTCCAGTACCTCTTTCTCACATGAGATCGGCATGAAGTGGCGGCAATGCTGTCACGTCTAGTGATGGTGTTGTTGTCGCCGCCTGCGATATCTAGTTTTTGCAAAATCACGTATTTTCTCAAACAATAAGCATAGTGAGTGGAAAGTTCTGTAGATCCTTACAAAACTTTCCGCAACTTTGCTCAAATCCGATGATTCGAACACGTCCCAACGACTCTAAGTGTTCTTAAGTATTCGTAAACCGATTAGCATATTATTAGGGGAGAACTAAACTTTGCATTTAGAATTTACATATACTTTTGTCTTTTAAATGTTGGAATACAGATAAAAGATATCAGTTGAGGCGTTAGTTTTTTTTTTATTATTTTACAATAGGCAAACGATCAGGCAGCAGGCAGCTAAGTGTCTACTGACGCCTATGGACCAGGAGGCAAGCAGAAGCGTTGCCAGCCTTTAATGGCGAGTTTAGGCTACCGGAAAGTCTCACAAACCAAACGAAACGCGGCAAAAACACCATCACTTGACGTGACAGCATTGCCGTTTCAGAGGCGTTTGGTAACGCGCCCCGTGACACGATAATTTTATATATTAGATTTAATATGCACATTCAGGGTTGTATAAATGCATTGTACGAGAATACTCCTATCACCCGTTTTCCTACAACGCGTAATATGTATATGCGTAATATCTACCTGTTCTGTCGTGGGGGGAATAACAGTATTAAAGTCAGCTCTAATAAAGGATTTGTAAATCTCAAGTTTTCAGATTGTGGTTAATGATATTTTCTGATGACTGAGTATCGCTATCTACACTCAAGATAGTGCTATTTCGTTCAGTGTAACTGAAATAAAATGTATATTCACATTATAACAAACATCAGTTTCAACACGACTCTACTGCTTATTTAAAACATTTATATCTCTATACTGTTAGTCTATATTTAAGACATTTAAGTCTGTAATTGGGCACTTAAACTTTTGAGCAATGTGTACTAATGCGCAGTGAATAAAAAGTGAGATGGGTTATGTAAGTGTTGGCCTTACGACT
The DNA here is from genome assembly GCA_024363005.1 of Charaxes varanes. Taxonomy (NCBI): domain Eukaryota; kingdom Metazoa; phylum Arthropoda; class Insecta; order Lepidoptera; family Nymphalidae; genus Charaxes; species Charaxes varanes. The sequence goes on from JANCMC010019991.1 coordinate 17,704, forward strand.
AGACTGATGTTTTAGTTATTTACTCATCAAAGTGTCATCAGAATGATTTCAAAATATAAACGTTTGATACTGTTGTCGCCAACAATTCTAACCTCCTTTTTCGCGAGAAATACTGGCAGCACTAGAACATAAGAAGTGCATTGTCGCAAAGAGAAGAGGAATATTATGGAATAATGGCGGCAATTAGGGTTTTATCTGTCAACTGTCAATTGTAATTGTAATTATTATGTCATTAGAGGAACTAGTAAAGGAAGTAAAATAAGAATTGTTGAATAGATTATTTATTTTGAAAGATAAATAGTTGTGTGGCGGAGTCCAGCCAGTAATACACAGCGTAAATATATTCTAGTCGTATTTTGTAATAAAAATGTTAACAGTAACGGATTCCTTTTAATACACTGCCATTTCTAGATGTACATTTTCAAAACATAAATTTTACAAGGTAGATTTAAAAAGATACATTAAATTAAATTAAATTTTTTATTTACAGAACTGGTCCTAAACATTGCAGTGTATTAAAAACACATTAAGATTTTGTATTTATTGCATGAAAAGTATTTTTTTCGTATTATAAAAAATAATTGTGTATAACAGGTGTCTATTATCTATGACACAGGTATTAAGTTGTCTACTTTAGGAATATACGTCCGTGTGTCATATAAATTTCGGCATCTTCTTCACTAGCTGATAATTTGTTCCCAATCTTTCTTTGACTCTTCAATCGAATTTTTACCTTTACAAAATATCGATGTAAAGACTAAACTTTGTAATATTGTCAACTTGTCCAAATATGAATGAATGTTATTTTTATAATTACTTATAAGATTTCACTTATTTTTTTAATACATGATCTTTGTACATAAAATGACAAAGGATCCACTAGTTTTAAGTAAATTAAGTCTATTAAACGTGACCTATATTTTACACATAACTATTTCGTTTCATTTTTAATAACCGTTTTAAATTCCCTATTACTAGCTGATTGGAAGAGATATAAGGAAATTTTTTCTTGTTAATTCTTTGCAAGCAGAATTAGGTAAAATCTGTTTAGCAGTTTAGCGTTTAAAAATCTTTAAAAGAGATATCATTGTAGGCAGTTCCCATGCAAAAAGAGGCTAGTTAAAAAATTATTCTACAGTATTGAATAACTAACTTACAATATACATTCAAAGGGACTTAGCATGTCTGATTTTGACCTATTCCCCTCTTTTCACAAAGGACATTTTCAAGTGACTATTTTCAATTACTAGAACTCTCCGTTTAAAATAGCTTTTCCTTAAAGTGAAGTGAACTTTCTAGTCACGGGAATTCTAATTTCAACATCACTAGTGACTTTATTCGAATTTATCAATGAATGTAGAAGTATCTTGAGAGATAAATTGCTTGAGAATTTGTGCGAACGAAGACTTCAATAAATGAGGTATATTAAATGTTGTTCGCGTTTGTGTCAAATTTCAAATTGGAATTGCGTTAAATTTCAAATTATCCACGTACGATATATTATATCCAGGTGCAATAGCATTTATTAGAGAAAAAATTTCAATTTCAGCTACCAGCTTGAATTTCGTGTCTTGTAACAAAGTTGAGACCGAAAGGGAGTGTGAAAGAGAGAGTGGGAGAGAGTGAGAAAATTGAAATATATAATTTGATCACGATCACACCTGATGGAAACCTTTGATGCACACTAAGTGCTCTCACCCACAAAGTGCCTATTAACTCTTAACATAAAAGCTTTGCTTGATAAATACTGTAGTTGTCAGAAAACAAGAGAAAAAGCCTGCCTGAGGAATGAAAAGGTGAAACACTGCATGTGTGATTAATGGAATATCAACAACACAGTTTGCCAATAGAACATTCTGTTCGTCAGTTTCTACTGATGAATGTAGTTTCATATTAATAGGACATTGCCAATTTTTATTGACATCTGCAGCCATACTAATAGGATCATACTTTTAATTAAGATTAGGACCTTCACTGCCAGTATTCCCTCCCTTGCCTAGCCAAATCTGGTATGATCCTACCAGTGCTGCTTTAGATGTTTTTTCTAATAATTATAAATAAACTATTGATAGTTCTGGACACGTCAAGGTTTTTAAAATTTCCACTTAAACAATAACGGACGGTCAAACTGACATTTCTAAGCGCTTTGGTTCGAAAACCGCATGTTAATGCAGTTGTCCATGTAAATAAATTACTTGAAATGATAACAATATACCATTTTTTTTTAATTTTTAAATTGATATTTAATAGGCTAAAGAAGGGGTATTTGACCATGTGGTTAGGCCTTATATTTTCGAAGCCCAAAATGAGGCAACATTAATTTCCCGATCTATGTCGACCATTGAGTTATGTTTTCATCATTCCGTTTAATTTAAGGGTAAATAAAAAGGTCAATTTCAAAAAGTTTATTTTAATTAAAAAATACAGAATACAATATTAGCTTTCTTTTAAAATACAATTAGTCATCTTACTCTAATTAATCTTTATAAACATAAACCACTTATAAATGCATATTGTTATTATGGAATAGAATGAAAATTAATATTGAATATTCAATATTAGTAGCTACAACAGAAATATTATAATTAGATTCATTAAAATAATAATATTTATAATTTTCATTTCGAATGAAACTTTGGTATTTGGTTAGATTCTTAGCAACCTAATATTTATGTAAATAATTTCATGACTGGGAGATTCTAGTAAGAACTTGTTTACACTTTCTCTAGATATAAAAAAAAAACCTTGGGTGTCTGTTATGGCGGTTTGCGGACGATATTTTTTACGTGATAACGCCAAACGCGGTTCCTCGGTTCAGGCGGAACGTGACACTTTTTCGTGCGTGCAGCCGGCCTTCATCGAACGTCAAAAACGCAATTCCTCGGAAGACTTTTAGATAATGTCTAATTCTCCCCGTTTTCCCTTCAACTACACTCTATATGTCCATGAAGTGGGTGCAAAAACAACCCTCAGGCCACGGTATCTAATCAGGGTTCTAATCGATTACCTTACAGTTTTCAGACCATCCTTTTTACCATTGAGCTATTGAGATTCAAGATTGAATATTTCATAAAACAATTTTAAATTCTTATAGACATATTGTATGTTCACAACATAACAAAACTGGAATTATGTACAATTTTTACATAAATAACATAAAAAACATTGCACAATGCGTTTCATACTAGCGGCCTTTAAATTCTAAACATTACTGTACTTAATATGGCCTACAATTAATCGTGCTTTTAACTCCAGAATAACAACAAAAGTGTAAACAGATTCTTAGGCAAAACATAAAATATAACAAAGATTCCAATTCACAAGGAAATATATCTAATATGGCAAAAAAAAAAAACCATCAAAAGCAAAATTTTAAATTTCACTAGGATAGAGACGCTTCTTAAGTAAAATCATGCGAGGAATTAAATGAAATTAATCGAGATTAAGTAATTATCAGTTAACCTAAATAACAAAGTCAGTATCAAAAATATTAAATGTCCCAAAATTCGTGCAGGCATATTTTCGTATTGGCCACAGGTCATTTTAAAAGCTAATCCAATACACATTCTGGAATCTTATAAACGTAACATGGAAAGACGCGACTGTCGTGCGTATGTCGTACTATTAAAGTTTTTTTGACAGGCAAGGGCCAAATCGTCAAAAAATGAGATGCAGACGGACAACATCGCTAAAAAATTAGATGTAGATGGGCCACACTTGAAAAATAATCGGGAAATAGGTGTCTAGTCATCTATTTATGTAGGTAGACATTATAAGCGATATTAAGAATGCTAAACACCTATAGTGTTGCTTTATTTAAAGTTTAGTGCATCACGACAAAACTTTAAGCTAATATAATTATTATTAATTTATATGAATAAACATTGCCATTTAGAGTCGCAGACACAAAGAAGGGGGTAGTGGACCAATGTGGTCCAACTGTTCGTTGCCGACCACTGCCGTACATGATACTGTCATTTTAAAATGACCATAGTTTGCCCTCACCTTTATCTGATGATGCTAATTTATAAAGGAGAAGATTTTCTTCAGTATTTCGAAAACTAGACACGCGATATTTTGACACGAAGGCTATACAGCTTTACTATAAGTCTTTACTTATATCAGTATACAAATATTTTATATACTTTAATTAACGATTCCCGCCGAAGAAAACAACATAACGTGAAGAATATTTTAATTTACGTTTAACTTGTGACAAAAAAAGACGACGATAGCGACGCGACAGTCGCAAAATCCAAATTGTTTATTACATCACAAAGACAATACATATTTTGCAATAATGTATTTTCTGATATTTTAAAGAATACTTTACATATTCCATGTGGCGTGAAAATTTAAGAGAAAATAGACTTGTGTCGAAAATATACCTGGAAAATTCGATTATAGTTTAAAACATTTAAAATACTTTCTTAAATAACATAACATAATGGTCTTATTAGTACACAACATTAAGGAATTCTGTTAGGCACAGTTAACTTTAGATATTATGAGGAATATTTAATAATATATGTTACTTTGGCAGTTCATTGTTATTACTATAATGTTTACAAAAAAAAAGGAACGGAAAAATTAACCTTAAAGTTGTCAGATGGCTTGAAGGAGCCGAATTCAATACGAAAATCACATTTTTTAATGTATAGCAAATGTTTTTACTAGATTTTATTATTTATTAATGTATTTAAGTAACATATTGAATAATATTAAATATGACACTTTATCAATTGTTCATTTTTTAAATGGAAGTCATCATCTTACAATATAAAACATTTTTCTTTATAATATAATTTTGTACTTTATTGTCTTCAGTACTTCTTTGGAGTAATTTTAAAACTTATGATTTTGTAGAAAATTCTAAAGTTTATTTTTGAAATTTATCAAAAGGAATTCGGTCCCCAGCCACATACACGAATATGGAGTGTAGAAGTAAGGAGTACGTGTGTATAAAGCCCACATAATATACTAGAAATGACTGGCAATGATAAATTACTATTACTAGAGACATTTATTCCATTTTACTTATATATAATTTCAGATCGTACTAACTGGCCATTTCTCGAATCCCTACCCCATAGAATTTTGTACTTCATACTCTATTCTTATTCTGGACGCACACGAGATTCCCCTCACTTCTACACTCCTCAAGTTTCGATATAAAACCTACTCACAATTGTACCACCTTTAGAATTCGTCGTGTCTCGCCAAAGCTTCTCCAAAGTCCGTGGCCTGGGAGCCCACGAAGAGGTCGTACTTGTCCAAAATCTCGGCCTTGGTGAGCCTCTCGTCTGCGTCCGAGTCCGCCTCGAAGACTAGGTGTCGGGACTCGGCTTCTGCGTGGTCGAATTCGGGAGGTGCGATCCATTCCTAGACCTCCATCTCGTCCATGTATCCGTCCTTATTGGCATCCCTGTAAGGAAAACAACGGCCAAAAACTTGTAAATCGCAATAGATTGGGGCAAAAACAAAGCAAGGCCTCTTTTATTAGTGGGCTAATAGGGGAATTTTAGGATTCTGTAGTCCAACAAGAAATTTAAAAAAAAAAAAATATTAGGAATAATTTTTAGGTGCGTCTAATATTCCCTTTTCCCCTCCAAAAAGGGAATATTAGACATACCTAAAAGTGTTCCTAATATTCATTTTTTTTTTAAATCATATGGGAGGGTAAACCGCTTTGTTACGTAACGCCATACGCGTATGTAGCCATAAGTTGTCACTTCTGTTGGGTGTTCAGACATGTTTTTATTTTATTAAGCTGGCCCGTTGGCGCAGTGGGCAGTGACCCTTCCTTCCGCTCCGGGGATCGTGGGTTCGATTCCCGCTACGAGTCTATGTGTATTATCTATATGTACGTATTTACATATTTAAAAAAAAAAGAAATATTTGAGTATAACAGGCGGCTGTAGCCTATAACACAGGCATTAAGTTGTCTACCTTAGGGACAGACGTCCGTGTGTCATATGGACTATATGTATACGTATTATTTTTTTAATTTACGCGGACAAAGTCGCGGGCAACAGCTAGTAATGTCATAAAACCATACCTATATCCGGTGAATTGCTCCCTCTCCTGTGTCACCCAGTCGGGTTCATCTTCGATGCTTTCCCCGTCTTCCGGCTTGTACATGTCGCCGATGTACTCCTCCAACGAAACCTTCCCGTCCTGCGGAAAGATTAGAAACATGTGAATTTTTGCTTACATGCTTGTTTATATCAGGTTGGTGCACAATTTTTTTGGTCAAAACTTCTTTAGACACGTTGGTTATTTTTTGAGATTGGAAAAAAAACATTGAAATCTCGTCATTGCAACCGAACGCTCTCCATGAGCTATATGCATATCTATTATTACTACTATTATATATTTATATATTATGAAACTGAAGAGTCTGTTTGTTTGTGTCTAACCATTCCACATAACAAAATTTTTAATTTTTTTTTTTCAAATAAAATAAAAATGTTTAAAATAGAAATGGATTTCTATAATTAAAATGACATGCATATATAAATTCATTCCAATAGTAAAATGTTGATCATTATCTTGTTCATGATTCAAACTAGTAAATATTTATTTATAAGAAAACTTTTTATATGTTGGAAAGTATAGACTTACCAAATCTATACTTTAGTGTCCATCAAGTTGAACTACATGCATATAATATATAATATAAAAAAATGTTTTCTTTTATTTATTTTAATTTAAACAAATTCCGTTTTACAACGTAAAGGTAATATACAACTCTATAAGTATAAATTAATTTATTTACTTTCTTCTGCTATACCATACGTAGTGCAGTGCAAGTGAGTTCCGCCTAGAATCCATGTTAATAATGTATAGATCACATCTGACATATAAATACCATGCTTTTTTAAAAATACACCACTTTCCAACCGAGTCTCACTAGTATCGGAGTGTATTAGTTAATTAAAAAAATGTATCGATGTCAAGCAGTAAGTAATTAATAATTATTAAAATAGCTACATTTTCTTGTGTTTGATATTAATTTTTCTATTTGCTAGTAACTTAATGCATTGGCTCATAATTACATACTTCAACTTTATAAACTAAAATATATTTTAAGAGCCAATAACATTTACTAGTAGAAAGGTTTGACTGAAGTCCGTAAAGTTTGTAAGTGTCCGTAAGTATTCGTTAGTTCAGCTAAACGGAAATATTAGACATGCAGCATTCCTCGTATTATTTTTTTATTATTAAAAATATGTCATTATTTATATACTGATATTATGAAATTACTGTTATTGTTTAATTTATAAAGGCATAACCATAAATTAAACATGTTATTACAATACTATATTAATATACTTTTTATTTGATTACTTTGGTTTGCCGCGCTAATAAGGTCGAATGTCGTTTGCACGTCAATTAGTTAAAAGGCTCATATTTGCTTGTTATGCATTACGTTAATTTCAAACAATAACCCTTAGCAAAATTTTCTTTAAGTAGGATATGTCATCCAAAATGGTAAAAATGCTACTTCGCCTTTAAATATACATTATAATGAGAACTTTACACGTCTATACTAATATATAAAGTTGAAGAGTTTGTTTGTTTGTTTGCCTGAACGCGCTAATCTCAAGAACCACTAGTCCGATTTGAAAAATTCTTTCAGTTTTAGATAGCCCATTTATCGAGGAAGGCTATAGGCTATATGTCATCACGCTAAACTTGAATCTATTTTTTTGTATCTAATTTTACGCGGACAAAGGCGCGGGCACAGCTAGTTTATTATAATTCAAAGGTGTTACATGGCCATAAAGCTATCTATACTGATATGAAGAGAAAAGATTTGAGAGCGTAATCATGAGTCGTGCTCACAGTGCTATGTTAATTGACAAATTTTATTTTTCTGTGAATAGAATAATATAAGTCGTTGTATTAATATGTACACAAAAAGGTTTATTGGCTAATTTTGGCCATCCGATGATCTCTAATATAACTAATTTGACCAATACTCATAATATGTTAACAAAAGAAAACACAACTTATCTGGCAACACAGAGTCCGCTATTACCGGAAACATTAGTATGACCACCTGGTCACTTGACTCATTTCTTGCCTGACCACCAGATGCTATCAACTGAGGAGATGTTTATGCGATCACGTACGATAGGTTTGAATTAACGTAATGCAGTGCTTCTTTTAAACAGAATTATATGTACGTGTTACATTAAGGTTATAAGGTTTTTGCAATATTAACTGACTTCCGAAAATAATAGTTCTCTAGTCTTCTATGTTTCTTGTTTGTAAGTTCAAAATAGTTATTTTTTAATAAATACTTTAGGAATTATAAAATGGTCATCTCATAAAATAGGCACTAGGGTCTCATTCTGAATTATCACGGGTGAAGTTGCGAGTTACAGCTAGTACGAAGCTTCATCGCAGAAGCAGTATTAAAGCATAAAATCACATTTTTACAATACTTTCTATTTGTAAGTTTTGTGTATATATAAAAGCGAAAGGTCACCTAACCCGAAATTACGAAAACCACGGGACATACAATGACGAAATTTGACAAGGAGATACTTTGTTGTTAGTAAACGGACACTCCACTAAGAGGGGATTTTTCGGTAGGGTTTAAGGTCTCTTGCGATTTAATGCGGACGAAGTTGCAGGAAACACCTAGCTTGTAAAATGAGTAAGGTATGTCTCCCTTACTCTACCTTACTCTACTTCCACCTCAGTCGCCATTAAAAAGGGGGTTGAGCGTTAATTGTATTTACCGTTTAACCCCTTTAACGTGATCCAGTTTCATATTCTCGAAATATAATACGTGAGTGGTTTTCATACACGCTTGCTTATGTGTTTGTGAAACGAATTAGTAGAGGCCTGGCCTATTTATAAAGAAAACTAACGGACCCGGCAGACCAACGCTTAGGTTAGGTTTGTCACTCATTTTGACTGTTTGGTAACAGTAAAATAAAACAAATACACAAAAAAACTTAAAACAACATCTAACAACAAATTTAACCATGAAATAACAAAATATAATACAAATACTAAAGAACTTGCACACTCGCATGGACAAGTTGACAGAGAATACAAAGTTTAAGCACCTTAGCAATTTTAGGTTCTTTTTAAGGCACTGTTTTTATCAGGTTATGCAAAATATCCGTAAAAACTAATACAATGATTTAAAAAAAAATTAAATTCCAATTGATACATTAAATAACTGCATTTTTATTTATTGTATTCATTAGAATATTTATAAATTCCATACTTTTTCCGGCACATTAATTTTTTGCCTAACTTTACGATGATGACACATAAAATAACCGAAAAGAATAATTAAATCCCGTCAAAATTTGAAATTCCACCCTCATCACCTCAGTCCACAACTGTGCGCTTTTCTAGACACTTTTTGCCTCGCACAATTTCTCTGTGGAATCAGTTGCCAGCTTCGGTATGGGTTCTCTTTTTAATTGTTGAAGTATCTTGAAAAATGTATTCCAGTTTGCTAAAGATCTATGAATTTAAAATAGTCGACCAAGGAATTGGTTTGTCACTGTAAGGTCGAATTTCGTTTGCACGTCAATTGGTTAAAAGGCTCATTTTTGCTTGTTATGCGTTACGTTGATTTCTGACACATAACCCGTAGCAAAATTTTCCTTTAAGTAGGTGCTGTCATTCAAAGTGGTAAAGCACTTTCCTGTTCGACTATACATTCAACCGTGGTCCAAGTGACTATCTTTATTATAATTAAATTACTTTTAGACGTTCCCGTCCTTTACTTTACAATTGTAATAAAACACAGATAGAGGTAGTAACAGTTGTATAATTATTTAGCACTTATTTTAATAGTTTAGGAGAATACTTAACTTTTTTTATGTACCAGATCGACACTTGTCAACCAACCACCAAAAGCGCGCCAACGCAAGTCAACTGTCATCTTGACAAACTCCATAGACATAGATCTTATGCTATTTTTATAGATGAAGTTTAACATAAATTATTTTATTTTCATGACAATTTCACAATGGTTTTTTTATAATGCATTTTATTGTAATTAAGTTTATTTACGCGTGAATTTAATGAATTAATAAAATAAAGTGTGTGTCACTTCGATATTGGGTTGTTTGCATCTATACTCAGTATTCTCATTAAATTTTGTAATAAAAATAATTAAGAGTCCATCTTGCTCTTAACTTCTGGTTGACATTAATAACATTAATTAAAGATAATGTATTTTTTTTTTAATCCGATTATATTTTATTTAATTGTGTGATTAATTGAGTTTCGTTCTGAAAAATCAACACGACAAAATTAATAACAACCCTACATTGAACGAGACATTAAATTTTATACTATTAATTAAAAAAGTTGTTAAGTTTTAAATATATAGCGCTTATTTTTCTGGTCATTATAATTGTAAGTAGACTAATTAATGTTTTTTTAGGTTAATAAATATATAGAAATATGAGATGTTGTGTTCGCTTACTTCTAATCAATGAAAAAACAAAGATGTAAAGGCATTACTTATCATAGTCACCTAAGTAAGCAGCCGGCTCGTTTTGGTCTTGTGTAATATATAGAAAATTATTAGTAAATAAAATAAAATTTGTTTTTTTCTTTAAGTAATATAATACCATTTTTACAGCAGAAGGGATGGACTGAAATCCTCTAGGTAGCAGGTTCAAATTTAGAGCTTGTAAATTTAAGCTTAAGGCTTAAGCTAATCCTAATAATGTTCTCTAAAAGAGCTTATTAATTTTGGTTTAGAAAACGCGAGCAAAGTTGCTTACAACAGCTAGTATAGTATACATCCATTTATGAAATGAAATAGCTATCCAAGCGTCCTTAAGCATCGTTCGTCCCCACATTAATCCACCTCTGTAAGTATCGCTTCGTTTGTTTCCCGGTACATATTAATAGACTAGCCGCGACTCGCGACTTCATTTTCTTCAATTTTGTATTTAAACATTACCTAAAATAAAATATTTTTATAATAATAATAATAATAATAATAAAACTTTATTTTCTCAAAAAAGTAAATCACTGGCTGTATGCAAAAACAAGTTATTCAAAATTGAAAAAAAATCAAAACAATTGAGAAAAATAATTGGAACCGCTGTTTTCCTTTATTTTTTTTAAATAAATGCCTAAAAATGTGACGTCTTAACAAGCTACAGGGGTATAGAACATGTGACGATCTGTGACAAGGAGGGGGGATGGGTTAAAAATCGTAAAATTCGCCTTACGTAATTTATGTATGACCGCTTAACAGTAAATATACGTCAACTAATTTGGAAGCTTCGAATCTGCTTTTTTTAAATATAACAACGTAGTAAAAAGACAGGCCTTAGTGACTACCGACGCACAAGGTTACACTAACAGAAGGCCCGCAGATGCGATGCCGGCCTTAAAAATGGTCAAACCTTAATATAGGTAGGTTTTATCATATGAATGAAAGTTAATGAATTCAAAGTAGAGCTTCGCAGACACTGGCTATCGACTTAAAAGGCTTGTGGGACAGAAAGCTTAGTCACGAATTCCTTTAAAGCCTCTGACAGTCGAGCTTTTAGTTAAGAGGTTCACAGGCATTGCCAGCTGTATGCATTGATCTCATGTGAGAAAGAGGTACTGGTACCCAGACGCGCCGGCCCAATTCGGCTACAAGCATGGCGCTACCTCTAATTAAAATTCGGAAATTTATAAATTCTATCAGAAAAACGAAATTGTGTATACAAAAAGTTTTTTTGTCATATTAGAAATTTTAAAGGTAAACAATATTGCACGAGGGTACGGAACCCTTAGTGCCCCAATGTGACTTGTGAATTTTTTCCCAGAGACTTTGACTGTTACCATAAAAGATCTTAACAGATAATATTTATAAAAATGTGGAGTCTAGACAATTTTTAAATAACAAATACTTACCTTACTTTTTTCTGTAATTACAATTTATGGCAAAATTAACTTTTAGTGTTACATGCGATCAACAAGGCTTCAGCCAAAAACATAAAGAAAGACCCACAATAATTTCGCCCTAAAACCGGGTCATGATCAGGAAATTCACCCTTAACCGGATAATAATAAACAACCGGTTTAGGCAGTAATTTCATATTTAAACACCGGATGTATGCCAAGTAATGTAATCTCTCTTGCTTTGTTGCGAATTTCCGCATAATAACTGTGAATTATATTCCGTTTAGTAGAACCCTTACAGGAAAATGTCAACACTACAACAAAAATCCCTTTAAAGGCTTTTTTGATGAATGAAGTCGTGTATAAATACGCCTTCATTCAATACAATTGAAATTTAAGTTCTGCCCGAACGTTGGCTTGTTTAATATTCTTCTCTTCCGTTTTATCTTTTCGATAACTGGTTAGATCCACTACGGGTACGCGTACCCGGAGTATGCCAACTGATATTGACACTACGCCTATAGCGTACGTGACAGTAGTATCCGCACCCATTTTCTCCTTTCCATCTACCTATATCCTTTAAGTACATCCTTTCCGTTACTCCTATTTATCTAAATAGGAGTAGCACCACGCTTCCTTGTCTTTTGGTCTACTACGCAATTGTGTCGGTGCGTCCGGGTACCTCCTTTTCTCACATAAGATCGGCATGAAGTGGCGGCAAGTCATGGTATTGTTGTCGCGTTTCGTTCGGTTTGCAAAAGTCCCCGGTGGCCTAAACCCCTCTTTGAAAGCTCGCGATGCTTCTGCAAGCCTTCTGGTAGCGCAGATGTCCTTGGGTATAAGTCGTTTGCCCCTATAATATATTTTTGGAACGTAAGTACTCTAATGGGGCTTACGAAAATGACGGCTAATGCGATATCGCAGAAATCGTCACGTAACGTAATGCCGTATACTGATTGAGTGTGTGCGTGTGTGCACACGATCAAGTGAAACTGCTTCAGGGTGTGAAAATTTATCTGTGTCCATTTTTTTCAATAAAATCGTTTTGGTAGTATCAACGTTTATCGCGTAAAAGGCACAAAAAATGCCAGTTAAAGACGGATTAATAGTCTCTGAGTAAGACACTTTAATTAAACATTGTACTGTATAAACTTTGTACGGCTGAGAGTTGGGCAATGTGTGTAAAGTACATGTAAAGTGCCCACCCATGCGGAAATTTCCACGCGAACGGCGCCGAAGCGCATCATACTGTCATAATATCCTCTCTACGGACATTGCAAAGTGAAGCATCGGAACATAAATTTTCAAAGTATGGTACAATGTATTGGTATAGATAACTAGACTAGCTATATTCCGTGACTTCGTCTGCGTAAAAACAATCTTGCCCTTATTCTGACCCTATCGAAAAATCTGTTCATAGCGGATGTCCACTAACTGTAAATTATAATTTATTGTCAAATTTCGTCTTTGTATGTTCCGCGGTTTTCGGAATTTCATGTTAGGTGACCTTAAGCTTTCTTCTACTTAAAAGTAGATTTCTTGTTTTTTAGAAGTGATAACTTCTTTAGGCACGTTTTGTATTTTTGAGTTTGAAAAAATCCCAACTCGCGACACCGTTACCTTACCAACACCGCTGGCTGCGTTCCAGTAAGCGATCTCCTAGTGGAACACAGCTGTTTTCACTTTTATTGGCACTCCTGGAGTGAAGATAGGTTGTAAAAAGGTGACGTTTATAAATTATGTAAATACTGTAGGTATGGAGTGACGAGAGAGACGGGGAATCACCGACTGGAGAGAGAGTCGATGTGACAGAAGCGCGTGGCGACGCCTGATCACACCGGTATCACATAGCGTGGCGACGCATGCCATGCAACAGACAGTCAGATCTGCCCCATCAGATGTTCACACATCAATAAAATATGACACCTTTAATCTGAATTAATTGACAAAATGTACATTAATTTACGATGTTTTAACTCCGTTCCGCCTTATCACAGGTTCTCGCTTGATGTGACACCATATATTAATGATTTTTATGTGTGTATTATAAATATAATTAAAAGAAAAAAAAATCAATTTTTTTTAACTTTTTTTTAACATGTGACGTCAAAATGCTTTTGACCCCTGGCCGTTGTCACACAACACTATATTTTGGTGATCCCCTTTACCGTGTGACGTAATTTACGTATGACGCCTTACGCGTGTTAAGTCGCGAGCAAATGCAAGCGATAAATAACACGTACACATTTCCAACGGTGGTTTATTTTCTACAAGATGGTATATAAAATTTTATTTGTTCAGTATATTTATGTTCCGCAGTACGGACCTGCATTTTCAAACGGTCAGCTACGACGAAATGCTGAATAAAACATGCTCCCGACGAATAGTGAAACGGAACGCAGAGTGGTACTTTTAAGACTGAATGAAATAATTCATAAAATATGTATTGAATAAGTTCTAAAACTTTTTTTTAATATAACAAGGGACAAACGGGCAGGCGGTTCATTCGAGTGACTACCGGCGCCAATGGACAACTGCAACACCAAAGGGCTTACAGATGCGTTGCCGTCCTTTGAGGAATGAGTATACTGTTTTCTTGAAGGTCCCTAAGTGTTATCGGTTCTGAAATACAGACGCTGGTAATTGATTTCACTGAGGAATTGTGTGAGACAAGAAATTTTTTGAGGATCGCAGTGTTGTGGATTTTAGGACATCAAGGTGGTGAGGGTGAAACTTCAAATTATGGTAATGATCTCCTGTGGTGGAATACAGCTGCCGGTATTAGTCCGAACAACTCCTCGGAACACTCCCTATGATACATGCGGTTGAACCGCTTTCCGGTTTTATAAAACCGTTGAACGACTTTCATAAAACATGCTCGCCGAGTATAGTGAAACGGAATGCACAGAGAGACCTTTCATTCTTTTAAGATTTAATGAAATAATTCATAAATTATGTATTACGTATACGTTCTAAAATTGTTGGACCAATTTGAAAAATTATTTGAGTGTTAGATAGCCTATTTATCGAGGAAGGCTATAGGCTATATATCATCACGCTAAGTCTAATAGGAGCGGAGCACCAATGAAGAATGTTTCAAAATCGGGGATTCTTTTTCCTATTTAATAGCTTCCGCTGCGTACATGGTTAACGTTTCGTAAAAGTCATGTATGACAAAATTGTTCTCCTTTAAAAGTTCTAAATAAAAGTCCGTGACAGCATATTATTATGTTTATCTTTCAAGATTGGCTCAGTATAACCTTTTTTATGCGAATCAAATTTGTTCTAAAATAATGCATTATTTGTGAAGGTCTTTTTATAAACATAATATCAATTCTCATCCAAAAAGTATTTTTAAACCTCTATGTGGTAAGAGTGGCACACGCGGACAAAGTCGTAGGGAACAGCTAGTAGTAATATAACTCTGGTTCTACGGTCTAAGCACGTACGCCAAAAGTTAGGTTTTGGCATGACAACAATGCAGAAACTTTGTACTACTAAGGGTTTATAAGTTACAGTTATGAATTATATTCAAACCATAAATTCATAAGCTGTCAAATATAACTTGATATCGGTTTAGTTGTGCGCATAGCCGAAATTTTGAGTTCTCACCCACTTATAATTAATGTCTAATATGAGCCGTTATAGGCAGGGTAGTCGAACTCTAGCCTTCTTCAGTGAAAGCGTTATATTGCTGAAGGAGGCACATGAGAGAGAGAGGCAATGTATAATCATCTCAATATCGTCTAGAATAAGGTTTATAATTATGTAAACGAAACTTGACTGTAAGTTTTAAGTAGGTGCATTATAGGAAGCAAAGATACTCCTTATATAGTTTTCTGACGCGCTCTAGCATTGCATAATATTCCCTCTCGGGCTACCATTTTTACTGACGTGCTATGTAAAATAATTATTTTTAATAACATTCAGCCAATGTCACCTTTTATACAAAAAATATAAAGGAGATTAGTTAACTAACTGATAACAGACAAGCTAAAATTCGGGCCCTACAACGTCTGAAGGGGCCGCTAGCTTTCTTATAAAACAAAATAAAGAATAAAGTGACCACCTGTTCGTCATAAATATAAGGACTGTCCTAACGAATGGCAAAAATATTTACTGGCAGTTATGTCATGTCGACCGTACGTAAATAATATTTCAACGCTTGAGAATCGGGACAAATTGCATATGGTGTCATGGGGCTTAGACGTTATGCATGAAGATTAATCCTTGTGTGATTTCAAAATTTCATAACAGCTTCGTAGATTATATCAATTTTATTATAAAAATAGCTTATTTATGGATCCGATAAGTACTAAATACGAACTATTTTGTATTATAACGTCTTTCAGATCCTTTAATATAAAAGAAAGGGATAGCCTTAATTTTTTAAATCCAAGAATTCGCAAGGAACCGCTTAAGTACTTTTACATTTCAATAAATACTTACTATAGGATTACACATCAGCTTCCAACAGATTCTGTTTTATTACTTACCTGGAAAAGAAAAATATTAATTAAATATCACCGAAAAATTACGTTAATTTTCACTTTTCCTTAGTCACTAATCCGGCAAGTTATTGGTTAATATTTCTATGCCAAATTGTCTTATTTTTTATTGTATTATATATATTTTTTAAGGTTTTATTGCCACCGGCGACAAAAGGAGGACCTTGCTGAAAATCAGCGTTGCTTTCATACCTGGCAGCAGCACTAAGCTCAGCTTGCGTCCTTTTGCTTTAATTGTTACTTTATTGTTAACTTTCTATTTCTTTCCATATTTGCTCTGTTTATTGTAAAATTTTCCAGCAAATTCTTGGGTGATTTGTCATCTAGCAAGAACCCAACAGTGGGCACCAAGCTCGAGAACCTTCTCCTAAATTCCGATTCAGACAGCGGTGAGTTATATCTATCAATACATATAACGTGAAGGGTGTGTCTGCTTTTTCCTAAAACCCGTTTTTTTTAGTCTATGCGCTAATGTAGTTTTATATTTCTACTGCTAGTGTAAAATTAAATTGAATAAAATTATTTTCATTTATTAATTTCTCTGTAAGAATAATTATTCTTAAATCTTATATTTATGTAGTATTCTTTATGATCTGATATATCTCCATTTTAAAGATAAAATAAACTTGCTTGTCTTGAAGTTCTGTAATCTAGCGTTTGGATCGCTTACCTTGAAATCAACTAAACCTAAAATATAAATATTTCTATAATAAAACTTACTGGCTTATAACTATACTGGGTTAATTTTGTGTTTCTGTAAATCCATTTAAATTTTAGCGCCGAAAAGTTCTAGACTATGATGGCTTATTTTACATGTAACATCTTGCAAAATCTATTATAATGTAAAAATATAATTATAATACATTTATAAGTATACAATATTTCGTATTAGAAAATAATATTTACATTAAAAAATAATAATAATTTTGTTCTCGTTTGAGGCGTCTTTTATCTTAATACATATCTTAAACTAATATATAAAGCCGAAGAGTTTGTTTGGTTGTGTGAACGCACTAATCTCAAGAGCAACTGATCTGATTTGAAAAATTCCTTTAGTGTTATATAGGCCGTTCATCGAGAAGGCTATATATCATCACGCAAAAATTTTTCACCTAACTTTATATGGACGAAAACGCGGGTAACATCTAGTTAAGAATAAGAAAAATAAGAAAATGTACAAAAATGAAAATTGACAGGGAGGTAGTTTTTAATTAGTTGACGTCCGCTAATAACGGATTTTTCAAAGGCCTACGGGCTCCGTAATTTTACCCCGACCGACGAAATCGCATGAAACAGCTAGTAAATAATATAAATAAAAACTTATAAACATCTGTCAAGACAAATGGAGCAGTCAAAAAAATCAAATTAAATTATCCAATACTAATATATCAAACTGAAGAGTTTGTTTGTTAAAACGGGCTAATCTCAGGAAATACTGATCTCATGTGAAAAATTCTTTCAGTGTTAGATAGCTCATTTATCGAGGAAGACTATAAAGTATATATCATCACACTAAAACCAATATGATCGGAGCACAAATGAAAAACGTTTCAAAATCAGGGTGTTTTTCCTTTTGAAAGATTGCGCTGCATGCGCTGCGTAAACGGTTAAAGTTTCGCAAAAATCATGTATGATAGATGTGTTATATAGATAGATCTACTTTTAAAGGCTGGCTCGCTGTATATCGGGGTACATAATCTATACTAATATATAATGTTGAAGAGTTTGTTTGTTTGCCTGAACGCGCTAATCTCAAGAATTACTCGTTCGATTTAAAAAATTCTTTCAGTGTTAGCTAGCCCATTTATCGAGGAAGGCTATAAGCTATATATCATCACGCTAAAATTGAATCTATTTTTTGTACCTAATTTTACGCGGACGAAGCCTCGGGCAGTGCTAGTAATTTTACGTGATAACGCCGAATGTTTAGACCAATCGTGCCTCTCTATCTCTTGTTCCGCGCTCTCCCTTACATACTCGGCTCAGTTGGAACGTGACAATGAGTCATTATTTGCCATGCGTGCAACCGAGCTTCATCAATTTATAAAACGTTATCACATCAATAAATATACACTAAAACTGACTCAAAAGGAAAGCTATAACTACATCTAAGGTGTTCGATAGCTTAAGACGATCGATGGCATAAGCCGGGCCAAAGCACACGAGGAAATGTATGACTTCGCATCGAGCCGGAATAAGCCTTATCGCGCTGAACATGCCAAGTTCCAATTTAAAGGCGGAACATCGACACCAAACAAATCAAATATAAACTCACTTGCTTTTGAAATTGCAATGTTGTATACTGAGGCCTTATATGCTACTAGTACAAGCAAATGTACTTTATAAGAAATAATACAAGATGGTAAATATAGTCACGACATTAAAGTCATGGGCTATCATACAACACTGAACTACTAAAGTACACTACTACATAAATTGCGTAGAGAGTTTAAGATTGGGTCGTACAATTTTTTGGTAAAGGTTTTTTGGTTAACGTTTTCTCATAACGTTTTTTTTTTAAATTCAGGTTAAATCATTTTTTTTTTATGAATAAAATTTAGAAGTACTGAAGTATGAAGCCGTATTCATTTTAGAACAGCTGTTGCTGGCTGGAACGGGTATATTATTTTAATATTTCTTCAAGGCTTAGAATGGTCGTAATAAACAGAAAAACAATTAGGTATCTATTATAAAATTAAAAAAAAAACAATGAAATTAGACAATATCATCAAATTAAACGAGGACGATTTTTTTAGATATAAATAATAATAATAATAATAAAACCTTTTATTAATAGGCATCTGGAGCCTAAAGTAAAACTATATATATATATATATATACTTCATATAACTAACTATATAAAGTATACATACAACAAAACAGAAAATCCATACAATAAAAGATAATAAATAAAAATAACTGATAAAATTATAAATGCTACTAATATTAAAAAGCGAAGGTACACATGGACGTATGAATATGATGGGAAATATATAAAAAGAAAAAATATGTATGACATTTCATTCAAAATTTTTGCAACTGTTTATATTAGAACGACTAAGGATTTTTTTTAAAGAAAGCTGTATAGAATTTCATTATTAGCTTAAACCTGTATATATATGTTGAAACTTACTCGTACATAAGCAACTGTTAAGTACCGTATATATTTAAGTAAAATAATCAACTTAAACATAAAACACTAGCTAGTGCTTTCCAGCGACTCCGTCGGCATAAATTTTAGAAGCTCTAAAAAGGGAGAAAACCCCCCCGATTTTGAAACATTATTCATTAGTACTCCGCTCGTATTGGTCTTATCGTGATGATATATAGCCTATAGTCTTCCTCGGTAAATGAGCTATCTAACAGTAAAAAAAAATTCAAATGGAACCAATTTTTACAAACAAAGGCTGGCCCGTTGACGCAGTGGGCAATGACCCTGCCGTTTGTATAAAATAAGTGTGTAAGTCAAAACTCAGTTTTAATTAGAGTTTTTTGTAAGCTTTTTTTTATACAATTTGCTATCGTGGAACATGTGTAAAACTTATTAACGTTGGTTTATGGAGTACGATGAAGGGTTCTTAGGGCAAAGCAACAATAGTAATGCTTTATCCAGTTAAGTTTGTCTTTTTATAAAAAACCTGGATATTAATTTTATAAAAAAGAAACTTCAACCTCTTATCGCGTTAAAAAAATATTTTTTTTTTCTAACAGTACCACACCAAAAAAAAAAACACTTGAAAAAAATAATTTCAAAGAAGATATTTTAGAAAATACATCGTAAACTTTACTAAGAGAAATATCTAACTGTTTTCCACTTTTTTTTGTAACAATATGCACAATCAAAGTATTAACCGATTAAAAAAATACCTTACAAGACTATCGACGTAACGTACACAAAAAAAAAGTTAAAATCTTAATGTAACTAAATGGGGTTTTAAAATACCTTTGTCTTTTAATAGCTTAATAGCCTTAGGCTCTGGAAAGTATGACCAGTTTTTAAGTAGCCCTTTCTTTTGAAAGCCGTTGCGGCTTACTAAATTAAAACATGGAAACCTATACAGGACTATATGACACACGGACGTCTGTTCCTAAGGTAGACAACTGAATGCCTGTGTTATAGGTAACAGCCGCCCGTTATACACAAATATTGTTTTTAGAAATATATAATTACATATGTGGTGTATACATGGAAGAGGGTAGTTGTTCATAAGAGTATAAATACAGAGACAATCGGTTATGCGGGTCACTCGATAAAAACGACATTACAATAACAAATCTGCATTTTAATTATAGTTAATGAAGTGATTAACGATGTTGAAATGTCAATTTTGTGATATTATTTGTTTCGTCTTTTTTAATAAAAACCTATTTAAGATAAAAGACAGAAATAGCTGTATCTTAGTGTTGGGTGGAGATTTCAGAATAATTCTTTAATTGGCTGATAGAGGACATTGAAACGATGTTGCCTCTATCATTAACTCACTTAAGACCTAAAACGTAATAGTTAAACGTAATAGTAATAGGTCAGTTAACGTTTAAGCGTGCGATATGTTCTGGCCCACAAGTTCTTATTTATTCATGCAATGCTGATCTAAATTGGCCATTCTTTTGAAATACTGCACAGATGCGATAAAGCTTAAAGATGAAAGAGATAGCAAAAGATAAAAATGTGGGATTAGTTTTTTTTTAAACGACCAACTAAAATACCAAGTTCACTATTACTAATACGGTGAAAAACAATTCCCTATGACTTTACGATACCTTTGTGAAGTAAATATTTAATGCGCAAGAGAATATATTAAATATAATAACTTGGGGTAAATAATTTTAAATTTCTATGCGTGGGTTAAAATTCAAAGTATCATTATTTTTTCTATTTCAAATATAATAAGATTATTTTTAATGGCATAAGATACATTCCTGGTAACGACAACAAACAAAGCAACAACGTAGCGGTGTTAAGTACATTTACTACAACGATTTCTGTTAAAAAATCCAACAAAGAAGTTCATAAATGCTGCATGCCGAGTATAAGCCATTTGTTTTACAAAGCGCGCGTAGGTCCTGCGAATCTAAATTAGCTTACACCGAGGAATCACAATCGATGCGTTTTTGTGACAAACTTATAGTATTTTTTATATAATCTGTATTTTTAAATAATCTTTTGACTCTTCTTTTGTTTTTTTTTATTTTACAAGTTTTTATTTAATTTCACCCACGTCGGTTATCAGAACTGGCAAACTAAATTAGGCCCATATTAGACCCACTACCTGTATGTACACTAACTAGTTGCGTCGATCTTGATAATCAATGCTAATGGAATTGGGGAATGGTTCTAATTTGATGAGTTTAACGTTTTCTCCTTAATATATACGATTATGGAGGTCGTCTCATGGAAGGTGCTCGCGGTAGGTATCTTTTTGAATATGTGTAAGATATGGTTCCTTGATCTTGTTTTATTTAAGTTTAAAAAAAATTAACTTTAAATATTCCAAAAAATGTTATTGTTATTGTATCTTCGTATTGTAATGTTCCTTAATTAAAGATTATGAAGGATTTTTCCATGTACGTTATCGTAAAAACAACAACAGCAAACATTCTTTTGACTAGCTGTTGCTCGCAACTTCGTCAGCGTAACATTGAGAAAAATTTTAATAGATCAAAATTTTATCTATCTAGCTATCTAATGCCGAAAGATATTTCCAAATCGGACCAGTAGTTGCTGAGATGCGTTCAAGTAAACAAAAAAACTCTTCAGCTTTATATGTTAGAATAGATATAATAAAAAAAATATGTAGTTATTTAAATTCTACGAATTTTAAGCAAATTACCCAAAATTCACAAAGGCTGTAACTAAATGTTCTAGTTTCCATAAGAAAAAAATATCTTTTTTTAAATATTACACTAAAATTAGCTTCATTAGTCGTAAAAATGATTCTAGATTACGAATCTTAAATAATGATTTGTTATTATATGAATGTCTTTATATGAATTCAAAATGTTTCTAAAATTACGCAATTGTAACCAATTTATGACAAATTCTAAGCTCTACTTCATATGAAAGTCTCAATAAAAAATAAAATTCTTTCATCAAATGGCTTCATTAACTGTGGAAAAGATTCTTAACTGTTAGGTATAGCGTATTTGATAATTAAAAATGCTTCATTAATTACACAATTGTAACCGGATATAACCGACTGTAACCAAAGACAGCACTGCGTTGTCTAATAGTTTTGTTTTATTCTCTGTTACTTATTTTCCTTATTTGTTTTTTTATCGACGGCATACTGTTAGATAAATTCATATTTGTAAGTAGTTCATAAGTATAACTAGATAAAATTTATCGAAAGAAAAATATTATAAATTTAATTCAGTAAGTTTTTGGTATGTATTGGTAATAGTTGTACACTAACTTTTTGTTTTAAACTTTTTTAATTTTAATAGATAAAGAGGTTTAAAATGTATATTATAATGTGTGCATAACATGGATATAATCTTTATTTTGTGTTTAATGGTCGCATTAAATAAATAATCAGATTTAAATATTATAGTATAATATTAAAATTTTAAACATCGATGATGAAGTCCAGCTTAATAAATACTCAATTAATGGCTTACTTAAAAAAATTACATATTTCAAATAATCTATTAAATAGTATAAACTAAGCAATGAAATAAATAATAATAATAATAATCACTGCAGATGTGCCTATATATCCGAATTTTTACCCACACGTAACGGTTATTAAGCTCACCTTTTGTGCGACATTTTTATTTTTAGTTGTGCAATAAAGATAATAAAAAAAAAAAAAAAAAAAAAAACATGCTTATAACCGATACAGTGAATTCCTACGGTGTCTATAAATCTATGACTTTGGTACATTGTTTTTATACAAAGAAACCCTATGCCCTATGACATTTAGGAGATGTCTTTAAATAAATTTCAATCTTTTATAAGACTTAAACTCATTAAAAAATCCTACTATAATGTAAAGGATTATTTGAATGATGGTAATGCTTGGGAATAAATTGTTCTGACCAAATCTAAATTTTTGTGAGAATGGTGTTACCAAAAAATTACCCGACTGAGTTTCTTGCGGGCTCTTCTCAGGACAGGGCGCGAGGAACCCTTGTAAACTTAGGTTTTAAGTCGTAAATTTTATGACCAAATTATTGAATAGTTATTTAAAAAAAAAGTATTATACATATGACGTTCATAAGTGCTTAAAAAAAGTCCATATGAATAAACGATTTTGACATTGATACATAAATTATTGGTCATATCAGCTTTATTTTATATTTATTCGTAACGAAAAGCGGTCTACGTACATAACAAACTGGATCTAGGTCAATCTGAGGCCTTAATGATTACACCAGGACATAATTTTGTACAAAGCTGATATTACATTGAAATATAATCAAAAGACTTGATTAGAAACACAGTGTCTATATATGTAAAAGCGAAAGGTCACCTAACACCAAATCTCGAAAACCGCGGGACGTACAATAATGAAATATGGCAATAGTTTATAATTAGTAAACATCCGCTAAGATCGGATTTTTTGATAGGGCCAGATTAAGAAGGGCTTTTGTAAGTTTAATTTTACGCGAATGAAGTCATGGGAAACAACAGGTATAATATATAATAGTGGATACGAATTACACATACAATTACAATTTGGTTGATTCGTGTTGGACAGTGTGGTGTCCACTGATTTTTGGCACAAATAATACAAATAAGTAGGTTCACAGCCCAAATGGCACGACTGCTTACCACCGATCACAGACCGTGAATGGCCACACGTCTCGATATGTGGGGATGGAAATATTGATATGAGAACTAGATTAACAATTGGACCGGGGACTTAGCGTCATGCTCGTGATAATATCTGCGGGGGCCTTCAACACCGAAGCATCATCAGGAGATAGGCTTGTTATAATATGTGGGTAAATATTATACTATTTGACATAAATCTATACCAATC
The DNA here is from genome assembly GCA_024363005.1 of Charaxes varanes. NCBI lineage: Eukaryota > Metazoa > Arthropoda > Insecta > Lepidoptera > Nymphalidae > Charaxes > Charaxes varanes. The sequence goes on from JANCMC010019991.1 coordinate 42,089, forward strand.
ACTAATCAATGGCGTCGATTTTCTAAGTACGAAGTGCCTGTACGAAATGTATTCTAACATTATAAATAACTACAAAAATACAAGTTATCAATTTACTCCAATATTCTAATAAGACTCTACAAAGATTATTCGTAAAGTCTGACTGACTTGACTGTCTTTACGAATAACCTTTGTAGAGCCTATCTCCTGATAATGCTTCGGTTTCGTCATAATGCTTTTTGTGTCACATCGTAAACAATATCTCTTCAAATTCAAAGGTCGGCAAAACAATAGAAAGCATATTTGTATGGTTTTTATAGAGTACGGATTTGACGCCTTCAGTCAAGTAACCCTATCGCAGAGAATAAGGTTTCTTTCGTAAAGGTTACTATACCGCGATGGACCATTACCTCGTCTGGTTTTTCAGCCGACTTCAAAATAGGAGGAGGCTTTGAATTCGAGTGTATTTTTTAAAAAATTTGTTACGTCAGAATGGGTGAACCGATTTTGATGATTCTTTTTTTATTTGATAGCTGGTGCTTCCCGTGTGGTCTCATTCAAATTTGGTCCACTCCTGACAATTTCAAGTAGGTTTTTTTGAAGAAAGAAATATTAATCATTAAAAGACAAAAACGCATATTTTTTATATGAAAAAACCAACAGCGGATTTCATGTTAGTTGAATAATTTTAAGATTTAGGTGAAACGTGCTGCTAAGAAAAATAATAAACGAGAATTTGTACCAGAAGTTGGTTCGACAATAGCCCCGACTTTAGTGTTCCTTCTAACTTACTTCTTCTACCTAGACGTTATTCCGGTCTAGTACTAGGCTCCACTTAGATTGCAGAGGATGTAGTCTCTCAGATCCATCAAGCTCAACATATTTCCAACGGTCAATAAATAAAGCTGGCTGCGTGAGCCTGACCTCAAAAATAAATGGATTCAGGTGGGTCAGGAAAGGAAGGTGTGGTCAGAAAAGGGGGAGGCCTTTGCCCAGCAGTGGGACAGTATAGGCTAATTAAAAAAAAAAAGGTAATAGAATAATGCGTTGTTCTCCGTTTGTTTATCATTCCATGCATCATTTTAACGAGATGTAATCATCCGCGTAACAAATTATTAATATGGCCGTGACATCGTATATGTGACATAGTTGAATTGCTACCAGATATAATTTACAATTATATTTATGATTTACGCTATTATTGTATGCACGATATATGATTATAAATCATGTCTGTCTAAATACAAACCATAGAGTTTTAGTAGCGACGGCGTAATTTTTATATACATTTTTTATTTAAGTCTATCTAGCGTTACCTTGGTGTAGTACTAGAGTTCGTTTCAATTGCAAATGTTGTGGGGCGAGTTAAGAGGACTGACTGCCACCTTTCTACGATAAATGGGCTTTCTAAGACTGAAAGAATTTTTCAAATTAGACCAGTATTTCCTGAGTTTAGCACGTTCAAATAAACTACTGTTTATTTTTATGTCATATAATCAATTTTAAAAATTAAAAATATTAATATAAATAAAATAAAATTGGTTGTGTGTATAGTCGGTTTACGAATGATAATTTTATCATAACGCCCGACGCTTAGGCTGATCGTGCCTCTCTATAGCTTGTTCCGGGTTCTCGCTCGAACTCTCGGCTGAGGGGGAACGTGACAATGAGTCATGCTTTTTCGTGCGTACAGCCGGCGTTCATTGATTTATAAGACATTTTAATGTCAGAAACATTTAAAAATAGAAAAAAATGTCTTTTCATTTCCTTTGTTCGTGCGTTTGATAAAATTAAGCAGGTGTTATCGCTGTCGCTATTTATGATGAGGAAAGTTTCCGATTGTCACTTGACATACGTCATTACACAGATTAGTTAATATACTCTGTGAAGTATTGAACAAAATGAGAAAAACGAAAAATGAAGAAAACAGCAGTACCTAAAATATAAGAAAACGTAACGACTAATAGCAACGTCTCGCTGGATTTTCAATAAGGGCGTATTCTGTAGACTTTCGGGTTGCAGCATTACACCGATTTTCCCTCGTATTCATTCGCGGATTAAAGCAAAGTAGTTTAGCTTCTCATGCTTGGCTATCTAACACTGAAAGAATTTTTCAAATAGGATCAGTAGTTTCTGAGCTTAGCGCGTTCAAGTAATCAAACAAACAAACAAACTCTTCATCTTTATATATTAGTATAGATTTTTAAAAATCATCCACATTGGTTTATCCAAGGGACACGACACGGTTATAAGGCAAAGGTATTTCCACTACGGTCCGGTAAACGTATTTTTATGTTCATTCAAGTGAGCTCGGATTACGCATATCGTGTTAATCACTGCACTGTAATGTGTCCGATAAAAATCGATATATTCTCTCATTATCAAACCCTCAAGTCTTTATCTAGAATATACACAAAAGAAGTAATTATATATTTGCTGTTATTAAAATTGGCTAACAGCGAAAACCAGCCTAATGGTTAATTTTTGTCAAAAAATTTGAACAGTACACAAACATTTTATTTGCAAATAAAGTGCAACCAATGAAATTGAATGCATGCATTTTTCATTTAGTTTTTTTTAAATATTGTAGATCGAAAATGCAGTCAGTAGCTACAAAACCGTTGCCTGTTGACAAGGTTCTAAGAAATATGGAAAATTTGTATATTAATAAAAGACTATGTTTAGGTGATTACAATAAAATAGTTTCTTTTGGGGCCGTCCATTAATCACGTGATATTTTTAAATCTCCCTCCCCGGTTGATACGTGGCGAGCTTCAAGACTACCTTCCCCCCAAGTTTTAGTATCACCTACAAATAATTTTAAAATTATTAGGACATTATCTTTAAATACAGGTATAAAGTATAATATTCAAATGTGTAGATAAAAAGGTTGCAGGATGTTATCGCCGCTTTTCGGTTTAGAAATCGCGCATTTGAGGAAAAAATAAGTACAAGTGATATCTTACTAACCCCCCCCCCCTTCTCACCCTTGTGATATTTCATGATTTTTAACAAAACCGCCCCCCCCCCCCTTTCAAACCTCACGTAAGTATTGGATGGCCCCTTTCTCTTTATAGATATAAATACATAGAATAATAGAGTACAAGGCTCAGTTTGATCCCTGTAGTCTATTAAATAAATATGATTTGATAGTACTGTTTAATGATTTACGCTTCGAAAGGTACAACTTAAGATAAGCACAAATCAATCTTCGAACTCCCTAAACACCGATATGTAAATTCATATTCCGCATATTTGATTAAATTAAATAGAGTATATAATCGAACAATAATTACTAGCGAGAGAACGAAATCGATAGTTAAGGGAGGTGGCTATGTGATGAAGTGTACTAAGTAATTACTATATGGGATTGCAGGAAAACTAAACTTTTCGTAATTTATCGTATTTTTCCAAACAGTGAGATAGGCAATTTTCTAGAACACTAAGACATTGCAAGTCTTGTTCAATGAACACATCGTGACACGGAAAACATCTTCAATATCAGGAAACTTCAATCTTTATTTCCACAATTGCCGCGCGTCATTACGTTTCACGTGCACTCCTCATTGCTCCAGAAGTAAAGCAAGTTGTTACGGAGGTGTTTAAAATAACAGCAATGTGATTTCATCATAAAGAAGAACACTGATTGCATCATAAGTTTTACTTATTTTAGGAAGGCAGAGAACTCTTGTACTCTGAAGAAAATACTGTTATTAAAAAATTATGAACTAAAATTCACTTCCAGTTTCCGTGCCAAGAATACCGCTATATAAAAATGTGTTAATTTTGTTAATTGGCTCACAAAAGAAGTTATATAATATCCGAAGAAGTTTTCGCGAACAAGCGCTTAAAAAGATTTTAATGAGCAGGGAACATTATATACCCCATATGACTCGTCCCTTGTATCTTTTAAAATAAAGAACAAATAATATTACTTTGTGTGTGGAACGATATCATAGTATTTTTCTTTAGGAATTTAGTGCCAGTATCATAGCAAAGCGTTATGGGCGGTAGGTCTTTGGTATGGCACTAGTCAATAAAAGTAAATAGGTACACACAGATTAAGATGAAAATCGTGTTTTAACACTTTTGATACTTCAGATTGATGTATAAAAAATTTAGTGTATGAAAAAAAATGATTTAAAACGTATTTTCTTAGACGTCCTGTGTGTGTGGATATGGCACGAACACGTCCGAAATAGTCAACTTATCACAGTTAATTTTAATAAGGATATTAGCTTAGAAATTACGGCTCACTTTTTCCTACTGAAAATGGGTGTGTAACTCAGCATCGCTTATTTATGATGAACGAAAAACTAAGTTTTAGTTGGACATATCACCTAGAGGAATATTACCGTAGTATTAAGTATTTAGCTTCTTCTAAGAAATGACGCATAACGCCAATGGCGGCCTGCATAGCTCGTAATGTTTAGGAAATACATATGAGGCGTGCACTTTGGATTTTCCAAACTATTTTCATATTTCCAGTATGCTCCCACGGGTCACCTAAATCATTGGTAAACAATATAATGTTTGATACATTATATTGTTTACCAATGTATAATACAATATCCTACAATAAAAATATGTACATATATATTTCAGAGCCCTATTCAAAATAAATAAAGAACATATTAATTCGGTCCAGCTGTTTAGGCTGAGATCAGAATCATACGTTTGCTAAAAGTTTTTCTCTGAACCGATCTCTGAAGCTATTTTATTTCACGCTCGATGTCATAAATAAATTTAACTAACCATATGTTGGATAAACATAAAGATATTAGCAGTTGTGGTTTAACTTTTAGTTGATCCGTTTATTTTCATTCCGTCTATTTTTATTATCATTTTTCTTTGACGCTGTTGTGGCAGCGAATTTTTGACCGTGTTTTTTTGTTATCATATCTGTCTATCTATAAGCCTTTAATCGCCCACCGCTGGACGCTGAACGTAGGCCTCCCTTCATTTCTGCCACTCTCGAAACCACATCAAACCACTTCCCATTATCATATGATCTTTACATATATACCTACGTAGAAGAAAAGTAAATATGTAGAAAAAAATCGCAATTCATGTTAAGGGAATTTATTTAGGGTGAAAAAAAATAATAGAATATCAATATTAACTGATGTTAAATAGTATTTACTGAATTTAGGCTGAATATATATATCTGTTTACAAACGGTATTCATACCTTGTATCCTCAAATGTCGTCCCCTGCGTATTTCTGCAAACATCGTTACGATAATTGAGTACAAATATAATAATGTGAACAAAAATATTACTTATTTATATGAGTATATTCGCTGATCCCTTCGGCATTCCTCGGTTCACAATGCATAGTTTTGTTAATGATAAATAAGTGTTATTTTTTAAAATTATTATAACTAAGCTTTTTTACTAATCTTGATATAAATAATTGCCACATAAAGAACGTTTACTATCTATGCTAGAATTAAATGACGTTGAGGGGTGTGAATGGAATGAAATGGTAAGGAACGGTACATACTTTACTGCACATACAATAATTATAATAACAAAACATGAGTCAATATATTATGTTCAACCTTTCTTCTTTTAAGAGTGATTTATGCTAGAAAGATTTCTGTTAGCGAATGTTTTTATAAAAGGATGTGATGTTTATTTAATGCGATGTACATAGGTATCTAAATCATGTCCATACAATCATGTATAGACATGATTTAGATATCTCGTCATTACATATTAGGTATATATACTCATCATTTCATATTATAAAATGGAGTGGCTTCTCACATTTGTACGCGCAGATCTTTTAAACAAAGCAACGGATTTTAATACGGTTTTGAACAAGAAATAGTGATTCAAAGAGAAGGTTTACCTTTATAATACAAATATGTTGTAGAACATAAAGCCGAGAATTTCAATGATTTCTAACTTATTGTCGTACAAAACGTATTTTTGTGCTCTTACACTGCGTGTGCTGGCTAAGCTTTACGAGATAGATAATGCACTAGGGAATTGTATATCTTTAAGAGATCTATAAAAAAGCCAGCGACTTTGTTCCGAGAAGGGAATTTGGCTCTGTTTTTATATATATTTTGTTACATATTCATGCGCTAATGAGACACTTTTTTGGATGAAGGCATTGCTACTTTCGAAAATGGCGGGTTTTACCGCGTGCAATTTTTATACAATCTGTTTCTTTTGTATAACAATTGTTTACAACGCAAATTGAAGAAAATATTTAAAAAATGGTTGTGTGATGATTATATTAAAATGCGATAATCCTTTTGAATTATTTCTCTGAATCAAAAACAAAAAAAACTGACTGATTTTTATAGGTTTAAACAAAAGCTTAACAAAATGTTGTTTGAAATCATAAAAAATCACAGACGAATATTTGAATGTTATGTATATAATAATACACGGTGACATTGTCGCGGTTAGGATTAGGTTTCCAGGGTGATCGGTACATGCAATGTGACTACTAGGTAATGTTATTTGGAGGTTTTTTTTAATTTTTTCCTTTTTTAATTTTGCCAGAAATGTGTTTAGATAGTCCATCTATTGCTATGAGAACACTCAAAAAGTATTGTTGCATAAGAGCTTCCTTTATATTGGTCTTTTGAGATAGATTTACACCACTGATTTAAAACTTATAATATAAGTCTCAAAATATTTAATCTAAAAAAATCTTAAAATTCGATTGGAACAATAAATACTTGCTATAAATATTCGTATGCTTGAAAAAAACACACCACTATTTTTTTTTTTTTTTGATTAGCCTATAATTTCCAACTCTGGGCAAAGGCATCTATTTTAATTTAAAAAAAAAAAACAGCAAGATAAATATATAAAGCTGTCAAAGCAATATGTTTGATATACTGTTCTGCAGTATCGCTACATTGATGTTGTTTACGTTGTCTTCCACGAGGTTTGGCTCGTCTATTATATTAGCCCATTACCAAATCTTCTTAATGTTTTTATTTTATTATTTACTAGAGGACCCGGTAGACGTTTTCGTTCCCGAATTTTGTCTCGTCTACTATTAGCCGATTTACCAATCTCCTTAATTTTTTTTTCATAAAACGTGACAATGGTCTAATGTTGGACGAATTAATAATAATTTTACCGTAATTTTTCACGAAAAACAGTATTGTTAATATAATTTGCTTATACAAATTAAAAAAACTGAAGAAACCAAAAATAGAAATAAGCTCGTCAATCCAATTTGCGTATCAGTAACTGACGTACGTGAATTATTTATCGTCGAGTGTACTTTTCTTTAACGAAATTCCAGAATAAATATTAGACTTCTCTTTCCGTAAATGCAAAAGTTCGCAAAGCATTCCTATACGTCCGCCTGTACAGTCGGATTCGGTTGTCAGAGTATATATACCAGGAATTGATCGATTTCAGTTTGTTATATGAAAAAGTTTATGTACGATGTAAAAACCAATTAGTAAGAGAAGTTTCAGATAAGCCAAAATTTTAGTTAACTTTAAGAAGTTGGTATATGTGTATATAAAAGCTGCCACCTATCACGAAATCTAGAAAACCGCGGAACGTACAAACATGAAATTTGGCAGAGAAGTTGTAACGGACACGTTGGTGTCTTCTCCGAGTTCTTATTGACGAGGGTATCAATAATACACCAACTTGACATATACTCTATTGTTGTTCAGGGAATATTTTTACTTCTTTCGTCGGAAAAATGTTATAGGAATTTTTGAATCGCGTACAGAAATCTTTACAAAGATGATATTAAATAACATACTGGTTGTTTCCTGTAAATACGTATCGTATCTATGTACGTACGTTGTTTTTTTTTTAATTTTATCTCATGCAATAGCTCTGCCCGAGACTTCTTAAGCCTAAAATTAAGTAAAAAAAAAAATAGATTCAATTTTGGTGTGATGATATATAACCTTCCTCGACAAATGGACTATCTAACGCTGAAAGAATTTTTCAAATCGGACCAGTAGTTCCTGAGATTATCGCGTTCAAGCAAATAAACAAACTCTTCAGCTTTACACATTAGTATAGAGTATGGATAATATTATAAGCTATGCATAATAACCCTAGCATACATGCTATGTATGCTTAAGACGGTTTTTTGGTTATATAGAGTTTCTAGCTATTTTCCGCGTCTTCGTCCGGGTATCCGTTATTAGCGGATTGTCTACTCACTATAAACTACGTACCTGCATTGAACAACCTCTCTTTGAATGATTATTGTGAAATCCGTTTCTTCTATTATGATTGTGGTAGCAAAATAACTATTAAAAGCTAAAAGAAAAAATATTTTCCCTTGCAAAACGGGACCGGCAACTGGAACGGGAACGGAAAGCATATTATAGGATAATAGAATGTAGTAAATAGTAAGTAACCCAACGTTCAGTCAGGATAACATCTGCTGGGTCCGCTAGTTATATATATTTAAGAAAAAAATAATGATATTTTACCTTGGTCTATTTAAACATTATTTATCTTTATTTAAACTAATATTCTATTTATTATGCTTTAGAATTTTATGTCTGAGATATGTGAAACATGTGACTGTAATTGTGTATTAAACAGTTTATGCTCTTGCTGTTGGCGTGTATTATTTTTAAATAAATAAATATTCCCTACCAAATCACATTCAATTCTTTACGTAATCCATCGCCGAGTCTATTTCCTGACGATTCTTCGATTTTGGAATGAAACGTGCAATGATTAGCGAAATAAAATCAGTGTAGTGTCGTCACGGTATCCCGAGCCCTGGCAACTATGTAGATTATTTCCTTTGGTTCTTATCGCTAACCGAAATATAATTATATCCTTTTTTACTATCTTTATTATTTATACTTATAAAATACTAGTTGTTACCCGCGACTTCTTCCAGGTATAATTAGGTGAAAAACGTTAGGTTAGCGTGATGATATATAGCCTATAGCCTTTCCCGACAAATGGGCTATCTAACACTGCAAGAATTTTGCAAATCGGTCCAGTAGTTCCTAAGATTAGCGCGTTCAAGCAAAGAAACTCTTCAGTTTTATATATTAATGGAGATACGTATGAAATATCCAATAATTTATTAAATAAAGTTCACAGCATGTCACTTAAACAAGCTTACGTACAATTTGACCTTAGGCCATAGGCCATAATGGACTTGCATTATTTAGACTTAACGTATTGAAACTAAGTGAAAAATTCATAATGTTCCAATGAAAACTAAAAAATTGCTAATCTAAATTGCCAATTAAAGTGCAATTAAAGATATGGAGGTCTTGTATATAGCACCTGCTCGTCTGCCCCCTTGTAACATAAAAAAAAAAAAAAAAAAAATGTGTGAACGGCTGGACCGATTTCGTTAATTCTATTTATGTTGTGTTCGTTATTGGCAGGAGAATAAAAGAATAAAAATAAGAAAGAAAAAAATAGGAAATTTAATAATACTTAACCACCATATTAAGTTGTTAGAAAAGGGAACGGGAACGGGAGAGGAAACGGGAACAGGAGAGGAAACGGGAACGGGAGAGGAAACGGGAACGGGAATAATATTATAGGACAATATTTTCCCCGTTCCCGTTTCCTCTAGTCCTAGTCTAGTCTCGTACTCTAAAATAGTAAGTTAAGTTTGAGCTAGTAATATTACAAATGTGAAAGAAGCTTTGTCAGACGAAATCGCAGGAAACAGCTAGTATGTGTATAAAAGAAAGCCTTAATAAAACAATCTATACTCTATACTAATACATAAAGTTGAAGAGTTTGTTTGTTTGCTTGAACGCGCTAATCTCAGGAACTACTGGTCCGATTTGAAAAATTCTTTCAGTGTTAGTCCTCCTGCATGCGGGTATTGGGACACGCAGGACATGATGTGTGGTGAGACATTTTTTGGACTTCACCGCATAGGCATTGCAGATTAGTACCGTTCGTAAATCCCCATCTGAACATGTTTTCCTTACTTCGGCCAACTTGAGTCCGAAGTCTATTCAAAGACTTTCAGACTTGCCAAGGTAGTTCGTGTCCAGATGGAAGATGACCTAATTGACTACATAAGTTTGTTATTTAAATGTTCTTAGTTTTATGTTTATAAAACACGCATGCTTCGTTCATGACATACTTTTTTCTTGATATTAGATTTAAACGCAATTAAACGAGATAGGATAAACGTAAATCATTTGTATGTAACGCGTTATACGGCGTCGTACAAGCGCGTTCCACGATAATACTCCTTCAACGCGTTTTCTTATAACGCCGAACAAATCTACCGTGTTATAGAGGGAATTATTGTATTGAGCTAACCATATTCAAATACCTAAGACATAAAGGACGAACAAATAAGAAATCCTCACAAACTTCATAGAGCTACAGTTAGCGACGCCTAAGTTCGTGGAAAAACGGGACCATGTGTCTGGTGAGTGACCGACCAATTATACGTCTATGTTGGTATATAAAATTCAAAACCGCTGGACCGTTTTAAATCTCTTTGTTTTGTTAATAACAAACAGATTTAAAAAGAAAGACGAAAAAAAGAAAGAAATTAAAAGTCTGACGATTATTTAAATAGTAAAAAATTATATTGGTCTCTAATTCAGAATACTTGAACTAAACTTTTAACTAATAAGCTATGTAAATTTATTATTTCATAACACTTTCGGTTAGTGTCACATTTAATGGAACAGACAAAGGAGATTTATTAATTAGATAGCAGATAAATAGCAGTTGAGCCAAAATATGGTCAAAATAATGTCTAACGGGTTCATTATTAGTATTATGAAATGAAATGAAATGATTTTTATTTACTGAATATGAGATTAACAATATTGAACTGAAACATATTCTGCTTTGTAGCATGCAAATATTAGAAATTTTCCTTAACAATAGAAATGTGAAAAACTTAGTGAAAATTTACGTTGAAAATATTAATAAATAAAAATATCTGAGTGTGTGTGTGTGTGTATGTAAATGTTGAGTTGATAAGTGTTACATAATATGTGTTAGTAAAGATTCAGTTTGATTGTAATTTAGTGTCTTAATCCAATTTGATAATGTTTGCTTAACACTTCTAGTCGGTAGCTTGTAAATATTTAGTATATGATTTACCTGGTTGTATATGAAACTTGATTGTGCAAGAAATTGCCTTTGAGCGAATTTTGTTTTACCCTATGTAATTTAGCTACTTTATCGCTTCTTCTCTTATTTAAAACCGTTGGATCATATTTTAAAGTTTTATGTAACCTTAAAACGGTCAATAAAACATATAGCTTCCTGACAGTTAACAGATCAGACATAGTATAAAGATCTTCAGTATGAAAACGGTAAGGTATAAAAAACGTTACTTTAAATAAACAACAAATTAAAAATCACTCTATTTCTTTGGTATGGCACTTATTGATAAATGTAAATACACATCGCCTAATATGAAAGTCGTGTTTTAACACTTTTGATACGCATTCAGCGTAATGTCAAGGAATTTTGATTTTAACAAGTCTTATCTGTTTAGAAAATGATTTAAGTTGTTTTTTTACGCAGGAAAGTACGGTTATCTGTACTGTACGCAGTACACTTTTTCGCATTTCACGGAAAATAGAAAAATAAAACGGTCAAAGCCACGGGCAAAGGGATAGTAATTAGCGTACTAACATGCAACATGCATAAAAGCGTCCATCAAATATACTATATGAAATAAGGATTTTAGTATGATATAATTTTAATAAAAAATTGAAATTTAAATAATCGTATAATATCTATATTTATTCTAATATATAATGCTGAAGACTTTGTTTCTTTACTTGAACGCGAAACCTCAGGAAATACTGGTTCTATTTGAAAAATTCTTAGTGCTAGATAGCCTATTTATCTAGGAGGAGGCTATAGGTTAAAATTGAATCTTATTTTTTGTACCTAATTTTACGCGGACGAAATCGTAGGCACAGCTAGTGACGTATAAAGTCAATGAATTCTTGTTTTGTTTTTTTATACTAACTTTTCTTGTCTCCTCGTCAAGGTAACCCGTTGGCGGGAGTCCTGCAAATTTCTGCATTTTTGTCACCGCATTCGATATTGACAGCGAAGTGTAATCGGGCATTTCAAAATAATCAGTTTCGTCTTCCAAGTAACCATATCTCTTCAAAAACTTCACCTGTAAAAGATTTTCATATTATAATTAATATATGGAACGGCTTTTTTGAACTAATTTATGATATATCGGGATTGGCTGACTAGTTTCGAACCCGTCCGGAGTCCTTCCTCAAGTAAGCTCTACTTAATTATCTCAATATATTATCTTTAATTGTATTAATGATAATACAGATAAATGAATTAAGTTGAAGAAATATTTAAAAAATTTGCGTGTCAAAATTAGGCATGCCTTATCTGATTGCTTCGCCTAAAAACCTAGTTTTATAACGACGTAGAATTTAAGCTATCCAGGCTTTATTTTGAAATCATAGAAACTTTTCTGTATTGAAGTAAATTTAACTTGTATTTAATTATTGTATTAAAGTTAAATAACTAAACGTAAATAATATTTTTTAACAAATATTAATTTTAGGATGGGAATAATATGCGGGCATCAAGGAAAGTATGAGAACATTACGACGCTTCTTGTTTTACAATTCTCAGAAAAATGCACAAAGCAAATTAATATGAGGCGCATGCGCATTCAATAACGATATTGTAAGTATTAAGTATGCGTAATATTTATATACAAAACTTTCCGGAGCAATGGTGCGAAAGTTGCCTTGCACGTTGGAGAATGAGGGATTTGATTTGGTTTGATTCTCAGCTGGTATATATTCATATTTTCTTCTAAATTGGCAACAGATCTGGATCATCTGGATTTGTGATGGTTGGCACGGACTGTGATCAGTTATCTCTCTCTTGCAAAGCCGTTCCACCATTCCATTTAGTGGTATGGAAAATTGGAAATTGGTTATGTAGTCCATACAAAATTTCCAGATTATCATATTAATTTTTTACATCCACTGACACTAAGAAATACTGCTGCTTAGAGAGCTTTCTAAAGGTATTTTACTAGATCTTAATTTAGGGTTCAGCTACTATGGTTTTTATATTCTTTTTGATGGAATTACGATGATAAAGCGAACGACCTGTTGATATCCTAAATCGTATGCAAACTGTAGTCTTTGATGCGAACATCCTTAAACCTTAGGATCACTAAACACAACGTCATTCAAATGTTAATCTCTTCTCTCATACAAGCACTATAGAGCCCATTAACTCATTCTTAAGTATGTTCATATTTATATTTATCTTCATAATATAAAATTCGTTTACGAGATAAAGCTTTATAAGTAAACAAAAAATTAGGTCACCGGGGCATTCCAGAAAACAGAAATATAATAACAATAAAACGATATGTATCTTAATTTATCACTAACCTCTTCGACGGTAAGGTTTTCTTCCAGAAATATAGTTTTCGCAAATATATATGGTTGCCCAATAGTAATCACCAGGAACATGAGCAGGACGCTTTCGCGCAGATCCATGGTCGCGTTTGAATGGTCGTTAGCGGGAGCCGCAAACGTGAGTACTCCACCGACCTTTGACAACAGTTCGCTGATAATGAGCTGCCGTATAAATACATGGCTGGTGAACGCCCTTTGTCTTGCTTACTCATGTGTTTCCTACTTGTCGTGCTATTTTAATGGAGTTGGGCGTACGCCGGACATTGATTTTTTTTTATTAGTATCAATGACTGCAAGCGAACTCGTCTGATATCAGCTTTTTATTGTACACATGAGATAAATTGCCAGCCGTTTGAATCAGGGGTGATGCGTATAGGGTTTTTCTGACTTCTGCACATTTCATGATGCATAGCATGATGAAAAAACTGTACTATATTATTTATTTAAAGAAAAAGGCTGAGAAGGTATAGAAGGAAAAGACAAAAATTGTATATTATTACCGATGACGTCACAAATATGGCAAAAAGTGCTTTTAACAAACATTTATATGTTTATTTTGACAATTTGTATGGAGCTTTACATTAATCTATATAAACAAAAAATGAATGTCGCTAAGCGCAAAACTCCAGAACGGCTAGATTTTTTCACATGCTCCTTGAGGTACAACTTGGGGAAAGTTTTAATAAAGAGATAAATATAAAAATTAACTTTTGACTAAACGAAATCTGTCCGAGTTGCTAGTTTATAATAAAAACGTCATACCGGCTTGGTCATGGGACTAAAACCTTTACTGCAGCCCGGGAATATGACCTCAATCTGAGCAAATAACAATTGATATAAATGAATTTTTAAGAAATTAAGAGGCGACATTGTTAGGACATCATTTTACAAGTCTATGATCATAAGAATGCGAAAACACCAAACGCTCACACCGCTGATATGTGACACTTGTTCACTGATGACGAACGACTACATAAATAAGCGGGCAGGAAATGCGTTTTATATTATGCTTGCTCATATATTTTCTACTTGATGCACTATTTTGTAAGCTAAGTAGAAGTTCGTATTTTCTATTTATATCGAATGACTAAACGAAGCGCTCGATGTCAGCTTTTCATTATGCGGGAGAAATATTTGCTTGCCGATACAAATAGGGTTTTTACAGATATTCGACGGTAACTAAAGATATCGTTGATTTATGCTCTTGAGTATTTTCTTATCCATTAGTCTTAATAAGAACCGAAGACCTAGTCCAATACTGGAGGGTTTGAAGATAATCAGGACGATATTCCTTCGATGACAAAGCGAAATTAAGCCTGATAATAATTCACTTATGTGATTTATGAGCACGCGAATTTATATGTTCATTCTATAGGCTACACATTTACCGAATTAAAAACAACGAGGATCCAACCTCCTCGCCATAGTAGCACAAGTAAAAATGACACTGTTTAAATCATATTGCCAGTCATTCTACATGAGCAACTTGTGGGTTAACTATACGTAAAGGGCCTACAGCGCGTTGCGCGTTCAATTCAATGATGGTTTTAGGATATTGATGGGGCTGCCACCTTCCTGTAGAGCGTCAGAAATGTTTGCGGAAGCGCAAACTGATGTGTTTCATGCCATAATAAGAAACCGATGTGCCTCATTTCTGACGCAATTACGTGGCAGCACCTACACTATGCTAAAACGCTGGTGGACAGCTGGGACTGTCCGATGCTGGAGCACTGGATACGCCTTTACTGTCAATTAGAAGGTGGCGGTTCCCTGGTGTCTTTCGGTCTCACCTATATCAATATTAATTATCAATAAGACTGACACTTAGATAATAAGACTAAAATGTTTACTAACGCCTTAGTTATAATATTAACACATAAACATTTTAAAACATGACATAAAAACTTTGAATTTGAATAAATCTGTAATATAAATAATATGTAGTCTTTACTATTTAGAACCGTATTATACATACAACCGTACTGTACATATTGTGAAGAATAGTCTATAAACTAATGCAGAACACATGTGGAAAAATTTCTGCAGACGTTGTCCTGCCCGAACGCTGGCTTACTTACTGTTTACTACATTCTATTATCTATAAAATTATTCTCGTTGCCGTACCAGTTCCCTCTTCCAATATTTTCGAAAATTACCCGTGCAGTCGTTCGGAAGTTACGCGCTTATATATGTATATTTTCGAATTTCATTTTTATTTATAAATAAATCTTCGACCGATGCATCTGTTTTAAACGATATTCATTTACATCCTCTTTGACGATATTAGCAGCACCCATTCTGTCAATGTTATGTCAAATGCCACAAGGTTACATTAGAAATAATTTAAATATTCTTAAATTTTCCGATTTTTTTTTTTTCTTTCACAACAAACTTCTGACAATAACAAACATAACCGAAAAGAATTCGCGTTCCCGTGTGATGCCGTGACCAAGGAATAGTATCACGGCGTTAGGTCGATCTTGTATCTCTATTGCCTGTTCCGTGCTTACACGCTCGTTTCAAATGGAATGTGACACTTTTTTGATCAGACAGCCGGCGTTCTTCGATTTATAAAACGTTATTAACATTTTAGATATTTAATATTTATAATTTTATTAATATTTTTCTTTAAATGTAAGGCAGAGCCGTCACAAAGTGCTATCATATATAGACCATTTAAGTCCCGCGTTACTGATCTTAATATATATAAATTACGAGTCACGTTGTTTGTCCGCGATGGACTCCTAAACTACTTAATCGATTTTAATGTAATTTGCACACTATATGCAGTTTGATCCAACTTGAGAGATAGCATAGTTTTAATTTCAATTTAACAGAATCATTAAATTCCGCGGGGAAATGCGCGATTTACAGCTAGTAATCTATATATATAAAAGCGAAAGGTCATCTAACACGAAATTCATAAAACCGCGGGACGTAGAAAAATGAAATTTGGCAAGGAGGTAGGTTTATACCGGAGCCAGATACAGCTTTAGTTGAATAATCATTTCAATGAACATGTAGTGTGGCCGGGGATTTTGTGTAATTGTACAGGTTTCAAAAGCTAAAATATATATAAAGCTACTTTTTTTTATGTTACACGAGGGCAGACGAGTAGGCTTAATTACAATCAATTTACAGAGTACGCCCTATGAAAACGTGAGCTGTAGTTTGATTCTATTCGATTAAGTCTTAAGACGACGTCAATACAGTAGCTATTTTAGAAAATTATTACACGTGACTACGTGACATGGTGCTTTGAATGTACTTAAAATATATCAAGAGGTACATGTATTGTGTGTTTATTAACGTACAAGTATTGCTCAAATACATCTAAACGTAATGAAAAATGTAACTACTAATAATATTCATTATGGAATACACAAACATATTGTTATGACAGTACGTCTAAGGTTAACACTCACATTATATCTCATCACAACGCGCCTTAATAGTTGTACGCAGTCCCCGGTTGTAATACGACTGACGTCCAGCCACGTCATTGTATTTATATCTCTATACACAACTACCCGCCTATTCCCATACACTACATTCATATAGTACCGTTATTGTGTACTTTAAATTAAGTGCCATTTAACATTAATAATATTGTTAATTATACATAAATTCGATTTAATACGGTTTATACATTGACTTGCTACCTCTAATTAAGATTAATCTCAGGAAATACAGATCCGATTTGAAAAATTCTTTCAGTTATAGATAGGTCATTTATCGAGGAAGGCTATAGGCTATATGTCATCACGCTAAGACCAATTGGAGCGGAGCACCAATGTAGGATGTTTCAAAATCGGAGGTTCTTTTTCCCACTTGCGAGCTTCCGCTACGTGCTCTGCACAAATGGTTAAAGTTTCGTAAAAGTCATGTATGACAAAATTGTTCTCCTTTAAAAGTTCTAAATAAGGGTCCGCGACAGCATACGCCGATCTTTTAAGGTTGGTTCAGTATAACCTTTTTATGCTCATTAAATTTGTACTAAAATAATGCTTTATTTGTGAAGTTCTTTTTATAAACATAATATTAATCCTTATCCAAAAACTAGTTTTAAACCTCTAAGTGATAAGAGGTGACTCACGCGGATGAAGTCGTGGGGTACATAGACGAACAGACTTCAAATTTTCCATGTTAATAGAACATGCTAAAAACTTATTAGGAAAATTATTTTGAGCTCAATACCCCCTTACATAATTTTCAACCTTTAAAAATCGTTTTGTTCTCTTAAGAAATACAAATGATATGTTTTAGAAACTTGATATTTTGGTAAAGTGAAATGAAATTATACCTAATAATTATTTAAAGCTGATATCTGGCATTGCATTTAAATAATTAAAAGCGAAAAGGTTAATGTCATGTCGAATCCATTTTTAAATTGCGCCCCTTAACTATCAACTCTATCCTGTGGGACGTGGGCCCCTCGTTGGGAAACACAGCTTTAGAGTAATACTTGCCTCGTGGAGGTCGTAGAATAATCACTGGTCGCCATTTGAGACGATCGCTATGTTAAACAGACTTACGGCGACCGGACAACCCACTCTAACACTGGTTCTCAAATACCCTACCTCCTCCGTGCTTCGGAAGGCATGTAAAACAGTGGGGTTCCGACTATTGTCACTGAATTATATTAGTCGTGGGGTTGTAGAGATAGTTGGGGTTCAGTGAATGACGTCAGAAGGCAGTCGATCTTATTAACTTTAAGCGCCCCATTTACTAAATTCATTATTTTTAGTAATATATAAAAGATAAAAATGGTTCCTGTGGGTTAAAAGATAGATATATGCCATCGCTGAATTTTTATAGATCTTTTTAAGATGTACATTTCCGTAATACATTTATTTTGTTCTATCTCGTAAGGTTTAGCCAGCGCACGCGACCTAAACACACAAAAGTACATTTTTTATGACATCTCGCTACAAATCAATGAAATTCTCGGCTTTAATCCTCTATAACATAAATGTATTGTATAAACCTACCTCTTGAATCACTCTATCTATTAAAAGACCGCTTTAAAATCCGTTGTGTAGTTTCAAAGATTTAAGCATACATAGGGACGGACAGACAGCGACAACTACTCTATTTTATACTATGTAGTGATAGATAATTTTTTTCTTATATATTTTATAAAGTACCAGTATTATAAGTATGCTTAGTTCCACTACCTAAGTGTCAATGCTCGTATCAAAAGTGGGTGCGATAAAAGCCCTGCGGAGTAGGAATCTCACCAGATACATCACGCGTTCCATTTCTGCCTTACGACTATTCACGATTTATCACACAATGATTTAAGTCCTTCAAGAACTAATTTAGGTAAAAATAGCCCACTTAATCGCTTCATGCGCACGTACAATAATTTAAATTGCCCTGATATAGACATTTGTCACAATAGTTTTATAGATTTTAAAAGAAACGTTACATGCCTATTCTCAAGTTCTCAAGTCGATTAATTTATATTATAACATACTCATATTTATGTTTTCTTCTAATGTCTCTTTTTAAAATAAATAAATAATAATAAATAAATATATACAGGACTATATGACAAACGCACGTCTGTTCCTAAGGTAGACAACTTAATGCCTGTGATATAGGTAACAGCCGGCTGTTATACACAAATATTTTTTTTTAGAAATATATAATTATATACATGCATGAGAAACTAAACTACTTTGCTTTAATCCGCGAATGAATACGAGGGAAAAGGAGATAGACTCTACAAAGGTTATTCGTAAACTTTACGAATAACCTTTGTAGAGTCTATCTCCTGATGATGCTTCGGTGTCGAAGCGAAACGTATTAGGTTTTGATAATATAAATATTTTAATAAATTTATTGTTTGTATTGAATAGTCATTTCTTATTATTTTGTATAGGCTTAGGTAATTATATAAATAAAAGTGTCTGCTAAAACGCTGACATAAAAATCTTTTACTAAATACAAATGGTCGTATATACACGTCACCTAAAAAATAAATATGTTTTGTTGACATTACTTAATTAGTATTTGTGTGAAGAACATAAGAGGCGTTGTACAATTGACTTATGGCGCATGCATGGTACTGGTTTCGATAGACCAATTCTGCAATTTTATAATAATGTATATAAATTCTATTATCCTGTAATATTATGCCCCTTCCCGTTCCCATAAATAAAATTACATCAAAAATAATGTAATGTGGTGGTTAAGTATTCTTCAATTTTCTTAATTTTTCCTTCATAAGAACCTTCTTCTGGTAATTACAAATGCACCAAAAAGAACTATTAGCGATATCGATCCAGCTGTTTACCCTTGATGTCGTGAGCAAGGGAAATAGGGATTCATTTTTATATACAGCCAGATCGTATACTTTATCTCTCTGTACTAAGGGTAACAGGTATGGTGGACCACCCAGCTCGATCAATTTGGCTTCGCCAGTTAATCCTATTAATAATTTTATTATTATAAAAAATCATTCTCACATGTTTCTTTTAAGAATACTTTTAATGAGAGTTTGTATAAATTATGATAAAATAATTTTTAAAATAAAAAAAACCTTTAACAAATACCAAGAAACAAAAAACCAAAATATATTAATGGCAATTATCTATGGTCTATTCAATTCAGCTTGATACAAAAGGGAAACAAACTTCAGAGCCGAATTTACACATTTGCCGCCCGAAGGCTGTTAAATTTTGCCGTCCCTATCGACATATGCAAATCGATACTCTACTTCGAATCATACTCCTACATACGCTAATGCGCCCTTAGGTGAGACGCTAATGCGCTGATAGTGCGACGCTAGGACCAGAGCCGGCCCTACATTGGGCGAAGGGCGCCGAGTCACAGTGGGGCGTGTCATCAAAGTGCGACTCTTAATATGCGATTGTTTTAGAAGCGTAACGCATAAGGAAACTAAGACGTCATTAAATACTTGAGAGCTCTGACATTTTCTCTCACCCGTGTAAATAGCCAATAGGGTCAAATTATCCTAATTGAATTATTTTGAAGACAATCTTCAATATTTAGTTGAGTACTTTTTGTTCACTGCCTTGTACAGGGAATTCAATAAATATTAAAGATATTTGATCCGAGAATTGAACTAAGATCTCTCAGAACTCCCTTGAGCCTTTTAAATAGGTTTATAGAGAAATCACGAACTAAGAAGATTAGGACTTAAGATGGTTTCCTAGTGAATCCGATATTGGAATTTTTGTTGAGATCTTGAGCTATTTAGTTCCATCCATTTATAAAGGTGGCAACGTTTATAGCAAATATTATTTTTTAAAAGCGACTCAAATATAAAGTATGATAAATTCAACTTTCATTTGTACAGTGAATCCGAATGATTAATTTTACCTCTGCTTTAAGAGTGATTTTTAATGAATGTTGGGTGCCATCTTATTCATCTAAAAAATACTTACTACGGAAAAATATCATATAACTGATAGAAAATCGACTATATTGTAGAATTGTGAAGTTCTTAAACAGAAGTATTAGTAGATGTTTTTTTCATGTGTTACATACAGTACTAGGTGATTTCCGCGACTTCGTCCACGAAAAATTAAAGTAACTAGAGCCCTAAATAGCCCTTAGAATTATTTATTCTGGCCCTGTCGAAAAATTTCATTCTTAGCGAATGTCTACTAACTAGTTAAGTACCTTCATGCTAGATTTTGTCTTCGTACTTCCCGCAGTTTTTGCTATTCGTGTTAGGTCATCTTACACTTATAAGATATATATATATATTATATCTTTTATTTCCTTGAGATTTAAAAGTACTCCTGTTACAGAGAAAATAACATCAACACGATGGGACATACACAAAATAGATGTCCCAATTGCCTTAAAAGGAATAAGTGGAGTTGGCAGCATCGCAGGAATTACTTCAAGGAACGGAAGAGTGTCGACATTAGGTGGTGTTAATTTTTTTCCACCTTTACATCAGAATCAATTTATTTCCCCAAATAATGTAAAACAAGCCAAAGAAACCGCAGCAAACAAAAAGGAAGATTTTACAAAAATGGCTCCAGATGTAGCACCAAATGGATTTATAGAAATAAATCCAGATTCTGTAACAGTATTATCAACTTCTCAAACAAAAAGTGCACCTATTGCAAACTCATGGATTCATCCAACAAATCATGTTGTATGGCCAAGTCATAACTTTTTCAGATCACCTATAGATTTATATGGTCTCCAGAATTTACAAAATTGGCTGCACAGGGATATACTTAAAGATCTTGATCAGAACAACATACGGACGGATAAGGTTTGGTTCTACCCAAATACGTATCCTTTTTTAATTTATAATTAAAAAATAAATTTTAATTATCTTAATAAAAGTGATTGTTAATTATTTATGCTGCCATCATTGGCCCTTTACCTTTATATAAGCACATTAGGAATCTTAAAAATTCTTCTATCCCTTTTTTTTCTTAAACCCTTAATAGTAAAAAACATTAAGAAGATTATTTTAAATGGTGATAATATTACTGCAAACAATTAAAAAAAATTTGTTAAACCAGTGTAATGATCTGCCTTCTGACTCCGAAAAATAGAAGTTTTCTAACGCCTTGAGAAAATGCAGTAGCAAATTTTTAAACTGAATATAAACAAATTTAGTTCGTTAAAATTGCTAAAAAATACATATACTTATATTGTTTAAGCTTGGCAAATACTAATAAAGAATATTTATAAAAAACTAAATATGTCAACCACACACAAAGAATACACTAAGTAAATACTTAAGTTGTATTGACTTATAAGTCCATTGCAGCTACTGATAATTGTTTTGTAGCAAGCACACACGCTCATTGAGCAATTCATTATGTTAAGGCCTGAGGCCTCTCACACATTATATAAGAATAGCGGATGTTTTGTGTATTACTTATTTTTTTAACGCTGGGGAAATCGGTAACGCAGCGTGTAAGCTGGGTTGTCCTGATTACAAGTGGGAATATAACTAGCTGGCCCTCCGCTGGAATATCTAGTAGAGCTTTGTGGAATGCCAGCTATTTTGCCGAAGTAAATAAGTAAGAACAAACAGAATATCCAAAATCTTACAACTTTATTATTTATTTACAAATTAGTTGCACACACATATAACAAACAATGGCAAGAAAATATTATTACTGTAGTACATAGTACGCAAAGGCGGTCTTATCTTTTAAAGTTATCTCTGATGCCAGAGCCAGACAGCTTAAAGTATTTGTACATTTTTGTCCTTGAAAACTACAAAGTTCTACAAAACTTTGCGCAGCTACATAAAGTCTGCGACCATAGTACATGATCATTCAAATGAAGCTATGTCTGCCTCCTGCACGACAGACAGCCCAGGTAAGAGCGGATGTGAAGAATCAGAACGATAATAAATTCTAAACTCATAGAATAAGGATATAGAGATTGCTGTCATGATCATATGACTTGTTAATAAAAAAAATAAAGTTTTGCAAAAACAAGAAAAATATTTTGCTCGGCCCCGCACTTGTAGGGAATTTCATTTGTGTAATGTAATAATAATATATCTTTCGCATGCAAAAAGCTTAATTAGCCGTCTAGCCGTTCAATTAACAGCCTGGTCTATTTACTAAATAGTTCTATTCAAGTAGTTTCCTAAATGATTATTTTATATATTGATAGCATTATAAAATATGGAATGGTGTTCTCCCCGCTCTGCTTATCGCATCACCTTTCACTAAGTTCGCGATACGTAAGCGAACTGCACCACTGTCTCCCACCCGTAGATGGTTATGCAACTACGCTGTGATGGGTTATTCTATATTATTTTTTACTATTAGGAAGTCAATATTCTTAACTATAAACCGAAAATAGAGTATGTATCTGCAATAGTTATGGGTGTAAAAAACCACAATTAGACAAGTTTCATTTCATAATTATATTTTTCTTATGTAAAGGGACTAATTTTTGCAGTTAAGGACCTTTAAATGTTGTAGTAAAAGTGCAAACATTTATTGATGCCATATTACAACTGGCTTCGTTACCAAAAACGCGTCTAGAAACTATTTCGCACGTAGATTTGCAGCCATAATCCATCATTTCGAATTATTCCAAGTAGACACAGTTTATATCATTGTAATAAGACTTTATGTATTCATGATTCATTATATTTTTTTAAAATAAGTAATAGAGATTTAATGAAATAGAATAGACCTCCACGCCCTAGATAGTCCCCAAGCGTCAGTACCACTTGCGTAGTATCCTCTCACCACTGCGGACGAGTCAGTATTCACCGTTATAATATCATCAACATGCGTTTTTTCTTCATCTTACTGGTACTCTGCGTTGCTGCGTTCGCTGCACCACAATCTAAACTTCTGTTAGGTAACGGTGGTAAGTGTCTTATATTTACTTTAATTGAGTCTTATATGTATATTTTTTTAAATGCATATAGTTATACTGTAATCCCGCCTATAACACGGTAGACTTATTTCGCGTTACAGGAAAAGGCGTTGTAGGAGTATTCTCGTACACCACTCTTGTACGATCCGAAGGAGCATAATATAATGTTAATGTAATATGTTATAATATTATATGTTATAAAATGATATTAATGTGTTATAAGAGTACCGTGTTATAGAGGGTTTACAGTATACCCTAACTATGCTAAGGATGCTGATCCAATTTTTTACGGTTTGTGAATTTCATCGTAACATTTAAATGTACCCCTTGAGGTTGCGTAGTCTTTTCATTACGCACGAGGTGGAATACATTTTATAAACATAATACAAAAAAATGTAAAAAATTATCTTATTTGTAGAATCAAGCGTTACTTTGCGGAAATCCATGACATGTATGAAAAACTAAACTACCTTGCTTTAAGCCGCGACTTTTAAGCAATGTACAGTAATTAGTCATTCACGAATTTAAGCAACGTTGTTTAGTAAGCCATTCGCGGATTAAAGCAAAGTAGTTTAGTTTTTCATTAAAGAATTATGTATTATAAGGAATGTTGTCATGTTTCGTGATAATCGACTCAATATGTTCCTTAACAGTGACAAAAGATATAAAAATAATAGTTATGAGTCATTGACTGTGGCATGTAGATAATGTGCTATGTCGGGTGTTTTAGTATGTTAGTATTGTTCTCATACGTGACTATTCAACTGTCATAGAGAGTTATTTATCGAGGTATGTCTTTTTATACAATCAGCTCTTTGCGCACTCCTAACAGACCTCGTGTATTGGCGAAAATTTCATTACCTCAATTACTGATAACTAGACTTTGCCTGTATAAATATTTTTGTTTTATAACAGAATATAGATAAATAAAGTTATCTTATATGTTTATGATAAGTTTATTTATTTATCTATACTTTTATCTCGGACTACACTGTACAAAAGAGTTTTTTTTATGTTACAAGGGGCAAACGAGCAGGCAGCAGGGACCTAAGTGCCTACCGACGCCCATGGACATCTGCACGACTAAAAGGCCAGTGTACTTACGGGCGAGAGTTCTATGTCTCGTTCCTGGTTTATTTCAAAAAACGTTGAGTAAATTTGTAATACCATATGATGACAGTGAAATTCTTCCCGACCAATGTGCACAACGGTGTCCGTATTCCTGAAAATAAATTGAAAATTCCTAATTTTCCTAAATTAAAAGAATTTCTTTTTTTTAGAAATATGCGAAGGTAATAAATACTGTCTTGAAAAAACTGATTTATTATGACATATTTTAGTAAAAGCAAAGTCATAATTTACGGAAACAAATTCACCATTTCTTTATAGATATAATTCTACTGTACGTGCGCATGTCACTGAACTCCTCCTAAACGGCTGGACCGGTTTGAATGGTGCCTTTGGGAGGCATCCTGAACGGCTTGGATTCACAAATCAGCCCGGCAGATGGCGCTACAGTCGGTGTCTAGGTTATTTTTTTTATCGATCTTCACGTTCGAGTAGGACAACGTCTGCCTCGTCCGCTAGTTTATATAAAATTGACTGTACAAGCTTTTATCAGCCTGCGCCTCCTTGAAGATGGCAATACCTGTAACCGCTCATTTCCGAGATGAATGATTATCGTAACCTTATTTAGGACATTAAATGTAGTCTTATCACAAAGTTTGCATTACGATGTCAGATACACCTGTATAACAACCGTAAAAATAATTGATAGAATCAGGCGTTACTTTGCGAAAGTCCCTGCATGAAAAATAATACTAGATTTCAATAACTTTGTATATTATTCTTTAAGCTTTACTTCTAAACAATTTAACTCTTTTAAATTACATTTTTGCGACAAATGGTAGCCTATATATTCCTTTCTAAGGTATAATCTATATATATACCAAAATTCATCAAAATTGGTCTTGCCGTTTAGGAGTGAAAACGTAACAGAGTTACTTTCACATTTCTAATATAGTACTGAAATAGTAAAAGTTATATATAGTATTATAGAAATAGCAATAGTAATAGTAACGGGGCCTAAACAGAGGTCGGCATTTGAGTCGATCGCTAAGTTAAGTTACTCTGGCTGCGACCGGGTGATAGATGGGTGACCCATTCTAGCACCTACATTGCGAATTGCAAAGGTCACCGTTTCTAAGGTTCCGTAACATATAACAATAAGTTTAAAAGCCTCGATAGCGTAGTGATAAAAGGATGGAATGAAATTCATAAAGTCAAAGTAAAAGGTTTAAATCCGAACCAGTTAAGCTGTCGTCATTCCCAGTCCTAGGACAAACTTTTAACTTGACTGTAAAAAGAACAAAAATATTAGCCGTATCTATTCATATTTCTTATAAAAAAACAAATTAAATATGTAATTAATAATAATTTATTTTATTTTTAATACAAGGACAAAGGATTAATAATATTAATAAATATTTTACTGTCTACTTATCAAAGGTGCATCCACATCAAACATAAATCGTAACTGACATTTATCTATATTGTCGAAAAATGCTGTTCTACAACAAGGAACTTTGATATAATAATAATAATAATAAAATCTTTTATTCCTCTTACTAAACCTAATTACAATTTTAACTTAAATTAAGATAACATAGACGGTCCAGCAAGAAGAAATGGTTGCAACCTCAGCGTCAATGCGAGTTCTGATTTTATATGTGCTAGCAACATTTAGCAACTAACTTGTGTAAAACGGTTGCATTAATGTTTCATTTCATATTATTTTTTAAACGTAAAAATAAGCAAAACTACCGAAAATGTTCGTGCTAGGCCCTCTGTTCTGTTTCACTGATATATTCAAGGTTCAAAACTTTCCATCCTGTCTTACCGCAATGAATTCTTGATATCTGGGCAATGATCTCCTTCAACCTCTTCATTTTTTTTTCATTCACCCTCCATTCATGTCTGTCCTGTGCCAATACCATCCAATCTCGTTCAAAATTACCAAATTCATCGTGCCATCGCGTTAGAGGTTTGATATACCATGCTAAATATTCAAAAACTTTCAATATATTCTTTGAAGTGATATAAAAAGTGAAGAACAGATATCAACAATAATGCGTTAGGTACTTCATAATTGACTGTTTTTATCCAACTTTGTTTGTATGTTATTTATAAGTGACTGTGCCTTCGATGTTAACAGTTTAGGTCTATAGACTTAGCTGATTACCTTAATTGGAAATTTTTACAAAAAATGCAAAGCTGTAAAATAGTTTTCTCGCTATTCGAAACTACCGATTTATGATTGGGAATGTAAAATTTTTATCAATTTTAATTTTGATAGTGAAACAAGCTAGCTAACCTACATATAAGTAAAGTTTCGTTTCTGCAATTACGCGAGCTAAGCTATAATGTTCCTTTAAAAAATCTTTAATTTATGCTGCTAGTCTTTTTATTTATTTAAGGCATCAACAGGTTGTTAAACTAAATTATAGATAATCATACAGATACTATGCTAAATTACAGACCCACTTACAAGTTTCCACAAAATGTTAGAAATATCTTGATTAGAGAAACAGTTTGTAAAAAATTTAGACACAAAAGAGGCACAAAGATCATAGAGTCATACCGGCAAGACGCTGTAATATAATAAAAAAACAACTTGCCTCAAATAAGTTTCAATTATTATACAAATATTATCAAAGAGGAAAATAAGCGTAAAGCGTTGTAACGGAGCCCTAGATACTTCGGAAAAATCTCGGCCCGACCCGAAGTAACTCGCCCCACAGCCACATCCTCTACAATCTAAGCGGACCCTGGTATTTAACCGGGATAACGCTAGGAAGAAGAATTAACTAAGATAATAGTGTTAAAACAAGTAGTCTGTACGGGAAACCGGATACCATTAGCAGAAAATCAATCATTGCGCAATTCAATGAAGGATAACCTACCAGCAGTGGATAATTATAGACAGTCAGTTGAGAATTTACATTGGCATGATAAGAATTTAATGTATTCTGTGGATAATCCATAGATTAGTTTGACCTTGAGACATGTACAAGAATATCTAGGATATAAAGGTGTGTAGACAGCGTGTAATATACACTTATGTTCATAAAAATTATATAAGTTAAATTAAAGGTATGGCATATAAAGTTCCTCAGACATAATCTATATTTTAGTACGTGACACGAAATTTTCGGTACCAATTTATGAAAACTGCGCAGACGGAGGCTAGATCCTATAAAGAAAAAAATTCGGACCACCGTTCGTAAGGAGCATAACCGTACATTTTGCATGATAAATAGAATGGATGCGGGAAGCAGTAAACTTATTTAGTGTTGTAGTTTTTTTCAGCTTTTATAAGTTCACAATTTGATTGCCGACATCACACTCGAAGCGTGTCTTATAGTTGACAAAAAATATCGCACCTTCATAATTTAAGTGACTCAATCCATTATTAATTTAGAGTTTATTTTCCTTTAAGTTTTTGTAGTTTGTGTTAGGAGTGTATACGACAATAATAATGGTAGCTCTCATTTATTTAATATATATTGTATTTCAGACTGACATCAGACTTATGACGAAATTCCGAAGATATCCTTTGTCGGCTTCGCTTAAAGCCGAAGTAGGGTAGTAGGGTCGAATTGCATTTGATAAGATCCTGTGATATTCAAGCAACTGTTCAAATGTCAAGGCGATCCCGCATATATTAACAACACCTAAACCGAACCTAACCTAAACCGATATACCACATCTGTCCGTCCGTCCGTCCTGGATTTTGCACAGAGAGAGAGCGAATTTTGTTAGCATTCCATGGATTCACCGTGCGGGTGCCGGGTCCATCGCGACCCTCTGTCCTTTTATCTGTAACAAAGATAACTTGGTTAAAGTATATGTGCATTTAACATAGGAAAAATTTCCTGTGTTTTTCACCCAAGAAATTTCTTCAGTATACATTTATTATCAAGTAAAAATTGTGCCCGTTTGAATCTATAACAGATGATTAACACAATATACGTTTATTGGTGACGACACAAAAATATTCACGCAACACAAAATTATTAAATAGATATGGACTAAGGTAAAGAAAATTATATTTTTGCGTATGTAATAAGCAAAAATTTTATAGTGTAAATTATATCATACACTGTATAACTAAGAATAGGATTATTTCTTATAATCTAAGTGTGCTTAAAATCCAAGACGTATGCTACGTCTGGTATTGAATCCAATGCTTTTCTGTTTCCCAATAGGCCCAAAATATATTTACACGCTATTTGGTAACAAACATATCCCACGCATCAGTTTAAAGCTTCTTATTTCCATTTCACTTGTCATATTAAGTTCAAAATAGTCCTAAACTGTGTGTGCCATTCTCCATTACCGTGTTGAGCATCCGGAAGAACAACAACCGCCTTCTCTCATAGATCTCTTAGGGTGAGTGAGACATTTTATCTTTTAGTCTTATTGTGAACAATTTACTCATCTAAAAAATTGTCTATGGCTGTATTTTTCCTTTTTATTCCAATTGGTCGTAATTCTTAGTAATTTACAGAAAACTTTAACATATATCGTGGTCGTGGGTAATAATGGGATGGTATTTTTTGTTTTTACTTTATCAATTTTCAGTGGGGACAAGAAACTAATGGATAAAGATATCAATTTATTTGAACGCTTTAAAATAAAGCCATTTTTAATATAGTACAACGTAATTAAAGATATTTTTTTTTAACATAAGGAAAGAATAGCTCACGTGAAGGCTCAATAGTAATGATGTAAGTTACCCAAACAATATATATATATTTTTTTGTGGTACAACAGAGGTGAGCAAGCCAAGAAACAAGCTCAGGAACGACTGGAGGCGCAAGCTGCCCAGCAAGCCGCCATGTCCGCTATCGAAGCAGAGAGCAAAAAGGTAACAAATTTTACGACCGAAGTTGTGTACTCCGGTAATTTGGACATTCTGTTTTACAAGGTTAGTGGGATGGAGTTTGTGGATTGGGTTTTGGGGTAGTTTCGACGACATAATTACGCGAATCCGCAGCCATAGCGCAAAATTTAAACTTTCCGTACAAAATTGTTGCGAAATCTAGATTTGGGCTCGTTTATTTCCTTTGTTACTTTTGATGACGTTTACTAATGAATATACTTTACCAAAATGGCTGATCTTGCGATAGTGAATTTAAGTTGTCTTTTCTAATGTTATGTTAGCCACTATGATAGTTATCTATACACGTATATTGTATTGTATTTATCGAGCATGAAAGAAAATTTGAACCAGTTGAGATCATTAGCACAATATCGTTCACTATGGAAGTCCATGTCTGTCTATGTCCAGCGATAGATAATATTGGATTTAATCCGGAAGGAAAGAAAACTTGGGTTTTGAAAGATGTTTCAGTTAATAAAACCTATACTTTTGCTTTCTTGCCTGGTCTGGCAACATCATTCAACAAACCCCGTACATAATTGTATCGGCGATGATTAAGAGAATGTGCCGATATACACTGCGAGCACTGCTCAGTGCTCTATGGAAATAGCTGCAGACCAAAAGGACTGCAAGCGTTGGCGCTGCCTCTAATTATTTTCATTAATTTTCCTTACCTTTTTAATATTATCAGCGATGAAGACGATGTATACACAGCAGATGCCGAGCTGGTAGACCACGAGGAAAATGTCCACCGCCAGGGCAGCAGGTCGAGCGAACCGATGCAGCTTTTGAGGACCGATGCCCAGAGCTGTCGACACGGAGTCTGGGTACGGCAGCAGAGGCACCCGAAGATGTTTGCAAGCTGCGTACTGTGATCGAACCTGGGCAGCATCAAATAGCACGACTGTATTTAAAAGTTTGACCCACACGTAGCAACCGATACGGAAATGGATTTTCCAACTCAAACCCAATTTTTCGTCGTATGTCATATGTATCATTATCATAATTTAGTGATAAAATTTACTTCTTAAATGCTAAGCTTTCGAGATTTACTCGCGCCCTGTACTGGGAAGAGCCCGAAACAAACTCAGTCGGGTAATTTTTTTGTTATCACCTTTATATATCTCGGTTTATCTACACATATAAATAAAATTAACTATCTTTTGGTAACGTCGAAATAATTATCTTACTTATTGCATATCTTCTATATATATACGATAGCTATATCAGAAACGCAAGTTAATAAATTTTGGTCTGTCTGTCAGTCTGTTTATTCTTTCGGGACCGTTAATGACAGGGCTTTCTCTGGCAGATAGATGTTGCAAAGGGTAACATAGGTTGTTACTTTAAAAATTTTGTTTTACGAACAATGAAATATATTTTTAAAACTGACATTGTGTGTGTTAGAAGTTGAGAAAATATCTCACGTACGAGGACATGAAGACAGTGGGTAACGAGGATTCCAACCAACACTGTAGCGATGACACCAGTGACCAAACCGGACTTGGCAAACGCCTGCGGCATGGCAAGGATGCCCGTGCCCAGGCTGCATTTCAGCAGATGTACCAGCGTCTCCGCGTTACTGGGAACAGTCAGAAAAAGATGTTATAAAATAATAATAAATAAATAATAGTAGATTATTGCACGAAACGCAGATAGGCTATTAATGCACGAGTGTTAAGTTGGTGTCCAAGCGATGGCAAGGGCATTAAATTAACACGAGTGTATTAATTACTCTCCTCAGCAAGGTACATAATCTATTTTTTTTCAACAACATCGCTGCCTATTTTCATTCTTTAAACTTTTCTGCTAAATATGAGGTATCAAAGTTTTACGATGGCATAGATTGCGCGCCATTTGTTTTTTTTTTTAAATAAATCAGTTACAAAGATAATTGATTTATTTTAATTTACTTTCATAGAGGGTCGATATATATATATATATATCTAAATAATTTAATATTATCCGCCCACATAGTCCACTGCTGGGCATAGTTTGTGCCCTTTTTTTTGCCACTGTCCCCAGTCTCTTGCCATTCAAATCCAACTCTTCCCGTTTTTCTGTGTAATCTATCAATTGTGCCGTAGAATCTGAACGTTATTTATAAAAGGAAGTATATAAGGAGGTAGGTAGTTACATTCTGTTTATTCTACACGTGTCATGATAAGAACTTGATCTATTGTGTTCTAAGTCTTTGAGATCCTTTCAATAAGGCTATGGGGAATTAGCATTGATATAAATTATTCATATTAAACAATAATAGATCTGCTTCCGTTCTAGTTGTACTGAAAGGAGAGCCTAACTACTTTGCAACAATATGTTTATAAGGAAGTCAGTACATCGTTTCGAAATTTTTTTTTGGCCTAATACCGGCTGCTGAATTTCTGGAGATCTTGAAAATTCACCACAACACTGGTTCTACTACAGTTATTTTATGAATAACTTTTGCAGAGTCTATTTCCTGGTGGTGCATCGATTTCGGAGCGAAACAGGCGCATCTTTTGCGAAGTTGGTAACGTATTGCATTCGAGTTATAGCATTGCACATATTTTTTTTAGGACTTATGCAAAGTATTTATGAAAAGTATAGTAAAAATTTTAGCTGCAAATAACAATTCTTCACTAATCAATCTGTAATCTTCTCGAATGCGAATTTATACTCACTTTGTAGGCTTTGAAAGGTTTCGGTGCTGATGAGGGTCGTAGTCATCATCCTCTCTGGTGAAAGAAATCATTAAAATAATTTATTATCTTAATAACCTAATCAAATGCTTGAAACCCATTAGGATTTGGTATCTATCATACTTATGTCTAGTAATCATTTATTCGTACTGACAATAAGGACAAAAGGAATCCGTAAATGACGCAGTTTGAGGACAAGCCTTTAAGAACGATTTCTCCTTGGTAATCTATATTACGTAATCAAAAGCTTCTAGTTCTAGTTCTAGTCACGCAGGCATAGACCTGCGTGACTAAAAAATACTTCGATCTCACTGGAAACCAAATATAAATAATACTATAAGCATATTTTTATATCCCTTTAGGGGATTTCAAAGGCAGAGGGGACACGGAGGTTATACTTGTGATATTTGCAAGCGAATATGTTCTACTGTAGCTGCTTATCAAACAGGTCTTATGCTTGATTGGCACCTTACTCTGTAGTCCATTCTTTGAATTATTACCAAAAACGGGCAATTTTAAAAGATTCCCATTATGGTTAAGCAACATCTGTTTAGCTGGTCCCGCTGGTCATAACATTAGCCTTCCTTACCACTAAGCAGCTGATGAGCTAGTGGTCAAGAATCAGTAATCTATTAACAATAAAACTATGCAGAAACAGTACCCTTTGTAATT
This sequence comes from Charaxes varanes, assembly GCA_024363005.1. Lineage (NCBI taxonomy): Eukaryota > Metazoa > Arthropoda > Insecta > Lepidoptera > Nymphalidae > Charaxes > Charaxes varanes. The sequence goes on from JANCMC010019991.1 coordinate 75,114, forward strand.
AACCTCAATGATATGCGTACGTTAGAAGGCGAGGAGTAAAGATCAAATTGTTTCTCGCGGCCCATACAAATGGTTTTAATAAGACTTACATGCAAAGATGACTAAAAAATTATATGCTTTTATGCCGCGAATAAATGCTTGAATTACACATACTCGCGGGAAATATTTGCAGATTTTTATATAAAAAACTTTATAAAAAAAAAAAATTTTACGCATGTATGTTATGTTGCAAACAACTGACCTTTGTGATATAAAAGTACGTTATACCACCGCGGATGTATCAAGAGGAATGTCCTAGAAATTAACTGCCCAGTATATAGTATTAGCTGTTTCCCCGTCCGCGTAAAATTGCCAGAGCCCTAGACTTCTTTATCTGGCCCTATCGTCATTGTACGTCTCGCGGTTTACGAGATTTTGTATTCTGTGACCTTTCCTTTTATATATACCCATAGATTAACAGTTTTTAATATACAGAATTTTTACAAAGACGTCGTGTGAAAACTTGAAATAACTCCAACACCATTTCGATGAACTAAATCTACAACCGTAAAATTCACCTGGAATCTCCTACCTAGACTAGAACAATCCGTTAACTGTCCAGTTGATAGTTTCGGTGTTTCTTTATTATGTGTTTATTATGAACAAAATTTAACATGAGTGGAAAAGCTAATATGTCATCAAAAATTACCGCTAGTGTTTTCAATATAAAAAAGGAATTACTTGTCAGGTATAGGCGAAGAAGTGGCAGCTGAATCGGGCACCGGCTGCAGACAAACCGTCTCTCCTTTCTCCTCCATTTCAACACCTTTTGCTCACCGCCTTCAAAACTTCTCACAGTATCTGAAAAGAACAAAATATGTTATAAGGTAAATGAACACAAAAAACTAACATGTTTCTTTAAAGATATTGCTTATTGGAGGCAGTAAAATCACACATTATTTTTTCTTTTATTGACTTTTTTCCTTATTTCAAAACTTGCTTTTTATTTAAATCAATAGAGAAAGTATCGTCGACCAAGAAGTTGGTTTGCCACGCTAAGGTCGAATGTCGTTTGCACATCGATTAATTAAAAGGCTTTTTTTTTGTCAAATTCTTTAACTTGGAGCTGTTATCCAAAATGATAAAGCTTTGTTTGTAACGTAGAAATAAAATCCGTCGATAAATACGCAAGTAAAGAAATGATCGAAGTCGTGAACTATATAACTTTGGTTGGGATTATACCATACAAATTGGGATTAAATATAAAGAATAACGAAAGGTCGCTGTGATATCCTATTATGATATACAAGAAATGCTCAAAAACTCATATTAAATTATTTACGTATTTGGAACATTCATTTTTTTACGTAACGCTCTTGTTTTACTATACTCGCCATTAAGTTTCTTATAGTCGAGTCTTACGTTTATATAATGTTACACCATAGTTGAGAGCTTAGTTAAAACGTTGTTAGTACCACATCGAACTTTTCATTATTTATCTATTTAAATATCAGCTAAAGGTCATAATAGACATCAGTTATGAAAGGATTTTTCGACTTTGCTAAATTAGGAAGGTCTAAGGGCTTTTGCAAGTTTAATTTTACCCGGACGAAGTCGTGGAAAACAGCTGGTCTCTTTCAAAGGCATGAAAAGGTCTACTAAGTGTAATGTTTAACAATTGAACAATTTTTTTTAAAACATTTAATGAAAATTACTTTTTAATAACAGGTACAACATGATACGAAGACCTCTAACAGAAATTCAAGCTTTTAATTTAAGCTTAGTACGAGGGGAAAAAGGGAATATTAGACATACCTAAAAAGTATTCCTAATATTCTTAAAAAAATAATAATAATTGTAGTTTTTTTTTCAAATAATTGGGTATTACATTATTAATAAAAAAATACAGTATTTAGATACCGAAAGTACGATATCCCGTCCCATACATTTATTTTTCGGTAGTTATTTATACAGTTTTCAAACACACAATGAGGCATGACTGCACGTTAACACGTTGGCGCAACCCAAAGGTAATTAACAAGAAAGAAAATAAAAATAGAAATTGTTTATTTCATTCACTAAACATTCATAAACTATTGACAGAAATTGGGACCATCCTTATAAGTTTCTGGTATCGCTACCAGTACTTCTACTGGTATCGCTACCAGTACCTCTCTTCCATAACTTTTTAAATTTGTACATTATTTTTGCGAAATAAGCAAGTAGAGAGAGACGAATTTCTTAGCATTCCATGGATTCACCGTGCGGGTGCCGGGTCCATCGCGTTGCAGAGGAAGGAAATGGCAGAGTGGTCGTCGTCCATTTTATTTTCAGTAAGGGCTTTCTTCCCGCACCACATCTAGAGGACGTCAATCTTTTTAACGATGTATTTGATAGACGGTCCATTAGCAGCTTTGTACAGGAAAATAGGAAATATCTATACTTAACATATAAAGCTGAAGAGTTTGTTTATCAGCGTGAACGCGCTAATCTCAGGAACTACTGGTCCGGTTTGAAAAAAAAATCTGTCAGTATTAGATAGCCCATTTATCGAGAAAGGCTATAGGCTATCTATCATGACTATAAAATTTTTAACCTAATTTTATGCGGACGAAATCGCGGGTAATAACTAGCTTATCATATAATTGAACAATTCTTAGTGTTTCTATTAGGATCTACTATGATTTTTTCATATGGGATTTTCTTTGGCTAATAATGACTCTTAATTCGGAAAATTATATTATAGTCCAGAATAACAAACATGTTTTGTTTAGCTTCAAATTTTCTGAACAGAACACAATGTATTTTTGGAATCAGATAGTCTCTTTACGGTTTCGTTAGATCTCACTCGGAGCTCTCACGTCGAGTGTTCACGGTCACTTGTTGCTCCAAATCATCACGTTTTATTTTTTTCTTCTGGAAAAGGTTTGAAAGGTTAGAAGGATCCAATCAGTTTAGTTCTCTTTGTTTCAGAATCACAGATCTCTTTGTTAGGGTTCCGTAGTATGTGGTACTACGGACCCTTATAATTTCGCTCTGTCCGTTCGTCCGCCTGTCTGCCCGTAAGGTCCCCCCCCTAGCATTTCCAAACTATTAAACATAGAGACTTGAAATTTTCCGTGTTGATAGAAACTGCTAAAAAGTCATTGGGAAAATTATTCTGAACGAAATCGGACAACAAATTTTGAAGTTATTTAACAAATACGTTTATAACGTATCAGATACGGAACCCTTCTATATACGCGTGCCTTGACACGCTTTTGGCCTTTTTTTAGGCTAAATTCGATCTCAGACTATTCAATCATGGTTTATCGTTTCTATCTTTCCTTTTATTACGTATCTTAAATATTGTTAATCTTCAGTGATGTTTGGTTTAACACGCAATCTCGAAAACCGCGGACGAACGAATATGTAATTTGGCTAGGAGGAACTTTATAGTTAGTAGAAATCCGCCAAGAAATGATTTTTCGATTGGGCCAGATTAAGGTAGTCTGAGGTCTTCAGCAATTCTACGCGGACAAAATCGTGGGAATCAGCTAGTATACTAATGTTCTAAAGGGGAAAGATTTGATTTTTCTGGGTATTAAATAAGCATTGAAACTGCTGGACCAATTTAAAAAATTCTTTCACCATTAGAATCTTATATTATCCCTGACGAACATAGGCGATTAGAATATTTTCAAAAAGTAAGGGATCCGTATAAAACTTCAATAATGTAAATACCCGTGCGAAGCCGGGGCGGACCTCTAGTTAGATAATATATATATTTTTTGTTATTAAGCATTTTTGTATTGTATAGTAAAAGTATTTTTGGATTAAACAAGTTATTAATTTTTACAGTTGACCTAACAGCGATAAATACACAAAAATGTTAACTTCTTTTTAGGGTACCGTAGTCCTACAAGGATATATACTGTATTATCTAAGGCATTGGAGATCGTTTGCACATAAATTATACCCGGTAGGTTTCGCTGCTGTCTGTATGTAAATTAAATTAGGTGTGTTTCTCATTGTAACTTAAAACCCGCTAGGTCTATTTGACTCTTGCCTGTTTTGCTTTACTCCCATTGTTTATGTGAGAGTTCTGTGAGAGCAGAGAGAGAGAGAGTACAAGACGCAGAGTTGCTCGCTTCTTCAATATATTTCTAGTAGATGGCGTTCTTACTGGCTCTTTTGACTGACCGTAAGTCGGCCAAGATACTGCCTGCCGGGTCTGCTAGTACTATAACAAGGGACATACGGGCAGGTCACCTAAGTGACTACCCATGCCCATGCACCTGAGTGACAGTTGCACTTCCAGAAGGCTTGCAGGTGCATTGTCGGCCTTTTAGGAATGAGTTTACTCTTTTATTGAAGGTCCCTTAGTCGTATCGTGTAATCGAAATAAGCAAATTATCTCAAAGAATATGACGCAAATATCTTGTTAACATTTAAAACAGTCACAACATTTTTTCTAAAACGATAAAGAAAGATTGAAATATATTTCTATATAGTTTGTATAAAATAATTATACATTTGTTAGCAATAATTGATGCACCTTATTTACTAAATTCTTTACAAAAAATCACTTTCAACAGTGTTACAAACTTAATAACGTTTCTCAGCAGACGCCGCAATGAAATTATCAATCAACTTAGAATCGCTTTGGTATATGATGATAACCGAAGCAGATAAATTGTTATATTCCCTAATATTTCATGCAGTTTTAATTTTAAAACTGATATATTATGACTACATATCCTATTATCGCTCTACAGTTAAATAAAGTGAATTGCAAAAGGTTACTAGTAAAACTGTTTAAGTTAAAGTGAAGTTTTATACTGTGGCTATGCTAAATAGAGGACAGAAGATTATTGCTATAATGATGGCTATTTGATTGTAATTATATACCGTTTGGGATTGTATCGTAGGACCATTTGTCGGGTATAAAACATTGCGTTGCTGCAAAAAAATTGATTGCAGACGCAAATAGCTCCGCAGCCGTTCCTGTGCTTTAAGTGCCTTCCGAAACACGGAGGAGGACGCATTTCAAATATATACCAGTGTTAGAATGGGTCACCCATCTATCCCATCTATCACACGTTCACAGCAAAAGCTGCTTTACCTAACCATCGACTCAAACGTCGACCATTGATTAGGCCACGACTTCCTCAACGAATATTATATGTCAATATATAAAATTTTAACAATAAAAAGGCTTTAAATTGTCAGAACTGGAACAAATTAAAAAGAGAAAACACGGAAAGTACCAGCTTTAAAAATAAATAAAAGGATCATCAATATCGGTTCGTCCAGTCGAAAGTTCTGCGGTAACGGATATTATAAAGATATACGGTCGAATTTAGAACCTCCTTCTCTTTTGAAGTTGGTTGGAAGTTGCCAAGAGCGTGTCAAGATACGCTTATATAATAAGGTTGGGGCCATGGGGTCCAAAGGCAAGGCAATGTTTGAAGGCTGGCTCCTGTCTCGCTTCTGAACTTCCGTTCATTTTTTTTTCTTATGTTACAAGGGGGCAGACGAGCAGGCAGGATGCGTTGCCGGCCTTTAATGACAAGTTTAGGCCACCGGTAAGTCTCACAAACCGAACGAAACACGACAACAATACCATCACTTGAGGTGACAGCATTGCCGCCACTTCACGCCGATCTTATGTTAGGAAGAGGTAGTGGTACCCGCCAATTCGGCTGCAGACCAAAAGTCTGGCGCTACCTTTAATAACATTTATTTATTTAAGCAATAAAAAATAAAATTTATTTACTTGTGGCAAAGTGTTCCGAAATGCTTTGGAAAAGCCAAAGAGTCTAGCGAATCCTAAAGAGCCGATGCTTTTAGAATCGGCTAGATTCTTGACTTTTGGCTTTGCCAGGGCGATAATGGAAATACATGAATGTGGAAACTATCTTCTAAATTAATATAGAAAACGCTATTGGATGCTTCCAACGAGATTAGACACCTTACATCTCTTTGCAAAGGCAAAGAGTCTAACCGATTCTATAGATCACTGTTGTCTTTAGGGTTTGATACATTCTTCGCACTTTACCGAAGCGATAATGGAAATACATGACTTACTCATTTCTCAAAGGCCGGCAACGCATCTGCGAGCCCTCTGGTGTTGCAGTTGTCCATGGGCGTCGGTAATCACTAAGGTGAAAAGCCGTTTGCCCCTTGTTTTATATATATACAAAAAAAAAACACACGCTCCGGCCAACCTGTACAGGTATACCCGTACAGATTGGTCTCTCCGGTAGACCGTAACGTGGATGGCGGGCATAACTCACGATAACCAAATTCGTAACAAAAATATAATTTAATCACACATAATACACAAATAAATAATTCTCAATTGTCATATAATTTTTATAAGTTTCGTAAAACTAAATTGCTTCAAACCGATACTGTTGTATTGATTTGAAGCAATTTAGTTTTATTATCCATTAAACTAAACCCGATAAAGGTTGCCAAGGAGATGAGACTGTGATACATCATCAACCACTGTTTGGTCTCACGCCCAACTAGTATCTTTTACCAAACCATAAGATCTATTTTTACATATCTCCCCCGAGGCGTTTAGGTTATTTAGTCACAGGGTTCTTTGTACCAATATCACACACACACACACACACACACACACACATCTTCACATTTAATGAGTAATAGAAATAGTAATAGTCTAATTTATATTAGTTAAGTTTTTTGTCAAATTTGTTTTACGGAGGATGGCGATGATTACCGCAACACAGTTCGATGGATCATCGTTTCCATTTGTTGTGTACTTACTACCTATGTTGTTTCACGGTTTCTAAAATAAAAATAAATAAATAAAAAATAAATATCTCTGTCCAATGAGCTGTGGCTTAGTTATCTAAGTTATATTAGATGCTTTTAATTTTTGTGTTCCTTCCCACAATTCTTATTGTATAATTAAATAGTATACCTTATTCCTTATAAAAACAAAGATTTAGTAATGAAAGCCCAAAAAATTGGTGTATTGTTATAGGTACCTTCCGTATTATAGTTATATGCATTTTGTAAAAGAGTTTTATTTGAACAAGAATTTAATTTATTTCTATAGATTTTATAAAAACTGTATTGTTGCAGGTTATAGAGTTAAATTTAATAATTATACAAATTTACTCCCAGAATCCTAGAAATTTTCACTACAGAACTTCTTACGTAGTGGAGAATTTATATATCGCACTTTGATAAAATATATTTAGTATGTACAAGAGGCATCTGGTTGGCGTCTTCGCGGAATCTAGTTGCGTCTCCAGTTAAGATCCCAGTACCGTTCCCGATCTGAGGAGCCCTAGTTTTTGCCGCGCTAACGGAACGCACGGACCGTTTGTAATTACAATATATCGAAACGACTAATACTTATCGGTAAAAAGCGGTTTATTTATATTAATGTCGCTCCGTCCGCGACTCTGGATAACGGTATCAGCTGGCTGTGCCGCGAATTTTTACACGTACTTCTGGCCCCTCCCTTATTTTTTAATGGTTTGTTTGTGAATATTATTCTATAATTGTTGGTAACATGTTCTTAAATTTTACAGTTATGACAATTTAGAAATTACAATATCTAATATCTTAGTTACTGTTGTCAGGTTGTCCTTTGACATAGGCCTCCCCTAGTTCCTTCAACGCTTCTCTGTCTCGAGATAGCCTGCTCCATCTCTTTCGTAAATCATCATACCATCTCTTTATTTTCCGGTCATGTTTATAAATTCCTTGTAAATCACATGGTTATGGATTTTCAAGGAATTATGTATTTTAAAAAAAATCCTGTGGAAAAAGTTTTCAGGTATAGCATTTTCAAGCCAATAAAATCTTTAGCAATCTAGGAAAAGAGCATAATTATTCGTCGAAGGGAGGCGACTCATCTGACAGCCTTCATAAACGAAGAGTGTGATAGCAGAAGAACAAAGTGTTTTGTAAACAAAAAACAACAAAACAAAATAATTTTACTTGGTCAAGCATAACGTAATGAATTCATGAAACGCCTATTCTTAAAGGTCAAGGCCGAGAAAAGTGAAACGTTTGCATGGCAAGTGTGAAAACGGCAATCTGCCCACGCGCTGGTCGAGCGGCGCCCACTCCGCCGTATCGTGGGCGCGTAGTAAAACGTAAGGTGCACTCCCTATATGGAGATCGGCGAATCCCACATTTACATATCAGATGTACTTGCTCTATATATGTAAATATTTTATTGATTAGTAGCGACCTTGGGAAGAAACAAAACGTAAATATAAGCTCATTAAACATTTTTCGTTTTTTTTTAAAATATTCTTTCATACTTTCCTATCTTGCGTGTAATATAAGGCATTCCCTAGACGTCCAATAATATTGTACAATAAGATTGAACGGCGCTTAGAACCCAAACGGTCAATTATATTACACAACTAGCGATGCCCGCAACTTCCTCCGCGTAAAATTAGGTAAAAAAATATAGATTCAACTTTAGCGTGATGATATATAACATATAGCCTTCTTTGATAAATAATCCATCTAACACTGAAATATTTTTTGAAATCGGACCAGTAGTTCCTGAGATAAGCGCGTTCAAGCAAACAAACAAACTCTTCAGGTTCAGATAACAGGGACGGCGTAATGTTTATATTATAATAAACTAACTTTTAGATCCTTTTTCTGCCATTTTTACACGCGTACGTGTACTCCCCGTCGAGACGTTTGATTGAATAATAATGCGTAGCAGTGACCCTACTCGATGCAATGGAAAAGTATGATGCAATAAAAATTAAACTCGCCCAAAATTTTGATCAATCAATCTTCAAAAAATAACCTTAGATAGTCAATAATATTGCTCAATACGAGGTATTGCACAATATGATTACCGTTTACGGCACGCCTAGGAGTAAGTGTATCGTTCGTCAGCCATACTTCGAGCCTATCCTTGGCACAAGTAAAAAAACTAAGATGACAAAGTTTTATCACAGCCAGATGAACGATAGGTATGACAGCACATATAATATCAACACAAAACAAACAGTATACATTATGATACAATACATCCATCATTCATTCACGTAATCTTTTGTTGCAATTAAATAAACCTTGTTTTGTTTTTGGGCATGACATCGGCTGCGAACAAATACATCAAGTCGAAGTATGCCCTCCGGAGGTGGCGGGTAGAATTTCAAAATGTTTACAGTGACGTTTATCGTTTAATTGGACACGAGAGTTGTTAAACGAAGTTATGCAGTCGAGTTTCAGTCGAAGAATGAAAACATAGCCTCAATCGACAGTAAGGCGATGGGTGAAACGCGACCGTTACGTGATTGTAATCTGACACTAATACACGAGTGACATTCCTATGTATTATATTGGCGGTCAACGTCTACTTCATTTGTGTCGCATACGTACCTATATTATTATCCTTCTTCTTCTAGCCATCATCTATCCTACCTTCTTCTCTTGCGCCAACATCCACATTAAAACAAACTATCCACATATATGTATGGTGACCCCTTCCGGTCCATCCGTTAGCTATATCAATACGCCTCGTCTCTTGACTACGTGTTAATCCTCTCGACGCATATTACACAATACTAAACAGAATATACAATAAATGCTATAGGCTATTCTTACACTATCAACCAACGAGTTCTGCGGAGTACTTCGTTATAGCGATAGTTTTGACTGAGGAGACAATCTTCATAGTAAAAAAATGAATATGCGAAACGATAACCCATGATAAAACATTTCCACTAGATCAGTAGTCGACCAAGAAAGTGCTTTACCATTTTGGATGTCAGCTCCTACTTACAGAACATTTTTCTAAGGGTTTTTGTTACGTAACGTAAGCAAAAATAAGCCTTTTGACTTATTGACGTGCAAATGACATTCGGTCTTAGCGTGGTAAATCAATTTCTTGGTCGACTATACGTGCCCTAAGTAACATAAGACATGAGAAACAACGACAAAATTATGCAATAGCCATAACTTTTTAGAAAGAATAAGTCTCATCGGTGGATCCATAAAATGTAAGGAACTTCGTGGCAATGTTATGGGGTTTAATGTGGATATACATTAACATGTAAAGTAGTTAACGTAACCACTCGAGGAACTGAACTGTTAAAAAGTAAATATTTACATGAACAAACGGCTATATCGTTCAGCCAGCGGCAGCGATTTCGGAGAAGCAATCATGGTATTGTATTACTTCTTAGAAAAATAGAATGTTCTTTTCCGCAAAGAAAGGTACATTCCATATTCAAGAAGTACCCACTGAGGGACTAGCACGAACATTTTCATCCTAAGTAACTTAACGAGGCGACTTTATGAATAAAATGTGGCTTAGCACAGCTTTTCTTAGGTGTTAGGCACGGGTTGCATTAGCATTATCTACTATTTTATTCATCTATGTATGTAGATACTTTTATCCTACTAATTACTATGATTCTGAAAGAGAGTAATCTAATATTTTATCAATTATTTCCTAGAGCAACACTGAATAGTATATATGTTTTTTGTCATGTATTGTCAGTTTGCTAACCTTAAGTCGTAGTACAATCAATATAATAAATAATAAATGTATACAGAACTATATGACACACGGACGTCTGTTCCTAAGGTAGACAACTTAATGCCTGTGTTATAGGTAACAGCCGC
>JANCMC010020040.1:0-43867 GCA_024363005.1 Charaxes varanes
AGCTCCGAGGCATCAGTTTTTATTATTCTCGCTAACATTTCGACCCAATGAAAATAGCTCTGCGTTGAGTCTAATCTCTTTTGTATAAAAAATAAATATATTAAATAAAAATGGTTTATTCGGTAGCGTATAAAGAAATTAAAAAAAAACCCTTATATCATTACATAGTAAAAAATGAAATCGCTTCCTAGTGTTGTATGCGCAGATGTTTCAAACTACGCACCGAATTATAATACGGTTTGCACTAATAAACAGAGCGATCCAAGGTAAAGGTTTATATTTATAATACATTTATGTTATAGGAGATAAAAGCCGAGATTTTTAATGATTTGTAACGAGATGTTCTAAAAACGTATTTTTGTGCGCTTACGTCGCTTGCGCTGGCTAAACCTTACGATATTGAACCAAATAATGAACTATGGAAATGTACATCATAAAAACTCTACAATAAAGTCTGCGATGATATATGTCTATCTCCTAAGTGGTTAAACACAGGAACCTTTTTTATCTCTTACATATTACAAAATAATAATGAACATTATTATACCCTTAATACCGTCGACCCTCCATACTTCAACAAGATAAAACTTTTAAAACACGTGTAATGTATTAGTATCTCGGTTGCTTATTAAATAAGCTCTCATTCGCACGAGAGTTTAATAAGCGTTGCGTTAAATTTCGGCGTTGGCGTTTTTTTATCGAAATCGATACGTAAATATAGCGTATATGATATTTAGCGTTGAAAATAGAACATTGCTTGTTAAAAAGCGTCACGTTCTAAAAGCGCTGCCGTGTGAACAAACTTGGCTGTTCATATGTTCTATATTTGAACGGTTTTTTAACGCTCGGTAAAAAAGCGCTTGTGCGAATAAGGGCTAAGTGAGTGTCTTGTTTAGCAGCAGCAGTGACATTGTCTTGTTCAGAGCCATGCGTGTAAATAAATAAATTAAGGTATCTTCTGAAAATCAGCGTTGAAAGTGTGAAGAAATGTTCACTTCCGAATCTTTGCTGAGATGAAATGCCCTTAAGGGGCATCACATTTGAGCGATATCAGCGATCTCGGTATAGCAGAGTCGGCGATGGACCGACCAAATTAAGATAATTATGGGCGGTTAATATGGGCGGTACATGAGTGCACCAAACTTTCAGGTAGCAGAGAGAAATGGCGGGATATCGTTAAAAAAATAACAGCTTCTCTTGACAACATCACTCGCTCTGCGCTCTACCAAGAATAAAAAAAAGAAGTACGCCTATTTCCCTTTAAGTATAACAGACGATTAACAGAGAATGTATTAAAGCGAAGTTCGTTTTATTGGCTTGGTCTTCCTCCTCAATGGATGAGACAAAATGAGCAGTGATTTTGCTGAGCTCAACTGGGTATTCTGGCAGTGCATGAGAGTAGCTTACCCCTGTTTGTAAAGATCCTCAGGTCTACTTGTTAACGTGATCTTTGTTAAACCAGTCTGTCAACCCCAATGTTGACAAGTGTCTCCGGTCCACCAAGTCCTTTTTGGAAATAGCGTGGTATCTTATTATTTTTTCCCACTGCAGGGCAAAGGCCTCCCTACCCTCTTTCCATAAGGTTGTGTCTAAGTCTATGCGTTGCCAATCTCTACTGCACAGATTTTTCGCAACGATTAATCGATACGTGTGTAGCGGCTATAACACGATTTCTTGAGAAAAAGTCCATTAATTTAGTATATGAACATTTTTTTAAATGATTAAACATTAAGTGTGCAATCAAAAATCTCTATGTCAACGCAAATAATTTTTGGAAAAGCTTATCAGATTTTATTGAGTAATTATTGTATATGTATGTTATACAAGATAGACAGATTATATCACAACTTCTGCTAGTTTCGCTGATCAAAATATCTGGAATTATGTAGGCCATTGCATCTTTCTTTCATAGAGCTCTATAATAATAAAAGTCACTAACGCGACTTTGTCCGCTTGAGCCTCCCTTATCACTTAGAAGTATGAAAAATAGATAGTAACCGATTCACAGACCTACTGATTATGCATATCGGAGGGAAATGGTAATATTGTGACACAATAATTTTATATAAAAGATGTAATTTTATTGTAATGGATATAAAGCAATAGTGTTGCCAAACTAGATAATATTGAATTACGCTTGTCCTTCCGAAGCGAGACACTTACAATACTCAAGGATTTAATATTTGATGATTTTTAATAAGTGTAGCCAATATAATACAAAATAAACTGAATTATAATTTTATTATGACTAGCATTTATTTAAATATCTTACTCTAAATACATTTTTAAATAATAGTATAAAAATAAAAACATTTAAGAATGTATATAAAAAATATATTTATTATTGATATCGCGTTTAATTTCGAAAGACAGCCGTCATTACATCTTTTTTATAGATGATCTGTTTTTTACGCTGGAAAATGCAATTTCGTATAGAAAATTAACCACACACCATTAACTATTTTTAAGGAAATTTGGTCAAAAATTAAACACTTATTTGTAACGAGAATCAAGTACTTAGTGTCTCACTAAGCATTATTTAATTTTAAAACGAATTCACACTTATACTCTAAAATATTAATTTATGAAATTGTTCAAGAACGAGATGTAGAGAGGAGGTCGTGGGCTAATCGGTGGTCGGCATTTGAGTCGATCGCTAAGTTAAGTTGCTCTGGCTGCGACCGGGTGATCACTTGTAGAGTGAAGTGTGTGATTGAGGAGCGTTTTATCAATGAAGGTGTTTAGTGAATGCGATGGGCGATTGTGTGGGCACTGATTTATGTCTCGTGTGATTGGCTACAAGTGAAACTGTTAGCAAAATACTCTTTAACCATCTAGAAAGTATTGTTATTTTTGATCACTTAAGATATGTGCTTTTTTACCTCCATTTCCCATTAAAATGTTCAAATTCACGCCTTTATAGAAGGGTTTGTCTTCAGACACGCTTATATAGAAGGTTTCCGTATCTGATACGCGATAAACAAATTTGTTAAATAACTTCAAATGGTCCGATTTCGTCAAAAATAATTTTCGTAATAAGTTATTAGCAATGTCCTATCAACGTGTAAAATTTCAAGTTTCTACATCTAATAATTTGGAAATCCTAGTGGAGGGGGCCAAAGCAAAATTATAAGGGTTGCTTTTAGGACTACGGAACCCAAAAAAGGTCTGACCCTTCCATATTTATTTATGTAAATTTTCTTAAAAATTACTTCTATCTGTAACACCGAAGTGAGTGTTCTTTAGTTCTATCTGATGATAAAATTAATACAAAAACAGTTAAGAAAAAATAGGTTCAAAATGACGATGACGAGTCTTAGTAATTCGGCCACATCATTATAAAAATCTTAATATTAAGATTTTTGCCTTTAAATCATGGGAAAACCATTTCTTCCATTTGAGAGCAATTTTATTACCTTCGGTCTATAAAGAAACGTTTATTGGGCAATTAATGGATTCAGTAGAGAACATTTAATCTGGTATTACGTTTACAGCTATATATATTTGACTAGATGCATTATTAATACAAATATTTATTTATATAGATATTTTACAAAGTTTTGCGGTATAGTTCAAAACTTTTGATGTCTCGTTACACGATGTTTAAACATAAAAGCTTTATTTATCCTTATACACCACATTTGTTGCTTGTACCATACAAGCAACAAATGTGGTGTATAAGGAAACTTGCGGCATAGTGCTATTAAGGAAGCGCGCTGCAGGTAATAAGATTACTTTGGTGCCTGTAGTTGATTGGTACTTCATAATTAAAAATTTTTGGGCACTAACTGAGCTTCCGATGCCTTATAATAGATGGCGTTGTTTCAAAAAATAGTTCTCATTAGAATTGATTTTCTTTTTACTTTTAATTCTAATTTAATTTCGTTGGTAGTAGAACGACGTGTCAAAATTAATTCACTGTAAATTTAAATACATTCTAGAAGCAGGCGTCGATCTAGCCTTCAAAAACGGTAGTGGGCATGACTATCAATTTCTTGGCCGAATTTTGGCTAACAAGAATGTATTCCTTATTTATCACCGATTTCACTCAAATTTATAGGACATGCAGGGTTTGGGTAAAAATTTAAGTTCTCGAAGTGGGAGTTCAACAAGTAGGAATAAAAGGTGTATAAAAAGTTAAGAATTGATATTTCGAGGCTTTCAACAAAAACCGCGAAGTGTGACCATCACAAATCTATTAGCGTGGTGGCCATCCATGCCTATCGTCCCCATCACGGTGGATCCGCGTCTGTTTAGAAGCCAGTAATTTGTTTGAAGAATAACATTATATTCCCAGAATTTCCGTGTCCTATAAGTAGGTATATCTAATCTTGTGCCGCTTGGCCAGTATTTATTTCTTACATGACAGCAAACATATAACCTATGAGTCTGTTAAAACTGGTTTTGATCTTACAGTTAACTTAATTGAAGTGACGAAAATATGCAGATAATGGATGGTTCATTTAGTTGGCAAATTAAATTAATTTTATAGGTTTTGTTACCACATAAGGTCTAGAGGATAATCGAGTTTTGTTAACTCATAAAAATATGTAAATCAATCGGTGGTACCAACTACTCAATGCATTGCGGTCCTAGCTACCTCATATTGCCCTATGTGGCCCTTGAAAATAACATTGCGTAGTTTCTTTTATGCTCATTAATAAGTTATTATACACTTTTTAAATAAAGCACAATGAAAAAGATACGAATAATTGTTTTCAAGTAATCTACATTTCAGGCAATGATGTAGACGCTACTAAAAATATCCTTAGTAACGACATGAAAATGATGGACTTGGTAGCGTAAGTGTTTTTCCATAATAACATTTTGTTTGAATATTTACCATGTTGATAGAACATGCTAAAAACTCATTAGGAAAATTATTCTGAACGAAATCGGACAACAACTTTTGAAGTTATATAACAAATACATTAATAGCGTATCAGATACGGAACCCTTCTATATAAGCGTATCTTGACACGCTTTATTAAATCATTGCAGTTATGTGCGTTATTAGAAAGAAAAACTTTATTTAAGATAGGGACATCTGATTGATGGATGGATGGATTTCGACTATAAGGCAAAATAGAGACGATTTTTTTTCTTTTCTATATTACCACGGAAAATCCTATCGTAGCTACCAAAACATTTAGAATTCCCGCATTAGTTTCGAATACACGTTTAGTAATTTTTTTAGGCCGACAATGAAAATTGTGCAAGTCCAGACATTTTTTTTTTAAATTATGTAAACTATCTATGCTGCGCCAATATTCTGTTCGATCCGTGGATATATGTATGTGATATAATTTGTTCCCACTTGGTCATGAATTCGTAAAAGGCCTATTTACTTTCAGAATACAATATGAAAGCTTTTACTGCGACAATAAACTGGATGAATATTTTCGGAATTCGGCCACGTTCTCCACACAAAATCATTTTAACCTCCATTTTATCACCTGAAATGCTTTAATTCTATTAAAACCCGAGACCAGAGCGGCGACAATACTAATTTATAGTCGGTCTTATTGAGTTTTTAAGCCGAAATAGC
The DNA here is from genome assembly GCA_024363005.1 of Charaxes varanes. Classification (NCBI taxonomy): domain Eukaryota; kingdom Metazoa; phylum Arthropoda; class Insecta; order Lepidoptera; family Nymphalidae; genus Charaxes; species Charaxes varanes. The sequence goes on from JANCMC010020040.1 coordinate 5,549, forward strand.
TTTTAAAAGCAGCGAATATAAGTTGACTAGCTGTACCCCGCGACGTTGTCCGCATGGGCGGCTCTTATCACTTAGGGGATTGAAAAATAGTTTTTGGATCGGGATTAATATAATGTTTATATACACCTTAAACTAAATTAAACGAATTGTACAAAGTTGCGGGTCCCACTGGATATCTCAGCGCAGATTATCCTAGTGAGATATCCAGGGATAATACATTCAAGGTGTTTCCCATAATTGTTTGAAACTCATATTGTACTAAACTAAATTTGTGTTTCAATTAGGATGTAAATAAATAAACTTTTGACTTTGAATTTACCTTCAGAAATAATGCGATATTTTAGAACAAATTTGTTTAGCATAAACAGGTTATAGTGCGCCAAACTTAAAAGATAGACATATACTGTCATGGACTTTTATTTAGAACATTAAAAGGGAAACAACTTGGTGATACATGACTTTGGCGAAACTTTAAATGTTTAGGCAGCGCACGCAGCGGAAGCTCTAAAAAGGGAAAAAAGCCCCGATTTTGAAACATTCTTCATTGATGCTCCGTTCCTATTGGTGTTAGTGTAATGATATGTAGTCTATAGCCCTCCTTGACAAATGGTCTATCTAATACTGAAAGAATTTTTGAAATAGGGCCAGTAGTCCCTGAGATTAAGAGCGTTTAACCAAACAAACTCTTCAGCTCTATATTAGCATAGATACTGTTTTGCATTTTTATATAATAAGGGCAAAAGGGTATTTCCATAAACGCTTGCATTAGGTGAAGGCTCTCAAATGCGAAATTTAATTCCTAGTTACGGCCACTTTTATAAGATGGCCTTATGCTAGGCTATGGCCTAATGCCTCTGCTTATACTTCCTAGCGTTATCCTGGTCTAGTAGTACAAGGGTCCGCTTAGATTGTACAGGATTTTGGCTGTAGGGTGAGTTAAGATGTACGATGGCCATCTGACGTCATCCTCAGATCTCCCACGATCTCTACAACCTCTCGATTAATGGCACTTAGTGACATTAATTGGGCCCCACTGTTTTAAGTGCCTTCCGAAACACGGAGGAAGTCGTATAGCAATCATCAACCAGTGTTAGAATGGCTCACCCATCTATCACCCGGTCACAGCAGCAGTAACTTAACCTAGCGATCGACTTCAATGCCTACTACTGATTTGAGCACATCGCCTAATGCTTCTGCTACTGTTGTATAATGTATCATTAAATTAATACGTGAAGCGAAAACTTTCGGTACAATTTTATGAAGTTTGCGCGAACGGGGGTGTTTTATACTCCTCATTTTGCACAAGATAGTTTATATAAAGGATTTTTTATTAAATATGCAATTTATATACATTAAATTCTTAAAAAATAACCTCACGCACACTAATGCCAAATGATTTACACACACATGAATACAGTTTACTATAAGACGGTGACACAGCGTAGTCATAACGACGGTAAAAAAATTATTTGTCAAATATTGCAATGCAGTAATGCAAATAATTAATTGAAATTTAAGCATCTATTAGGCAAATAAATAGATTTTTGGCGGAAATTCGAGCCGGTTTAATCCTTTTCGCTTAGCCGAAGGGAAAAAAGAAAGATAGGCATTCCTAAAAAGTAAAATGAAAGTATTTTATGTAATATATTAAAATACAATATATTATTTACGTTAAAATACAATATCATCTAGGAAATTATATAATTTATGACCCATAATCCTTAGGACTGTATGTAAAATGAGTTTCCAATATCGTGCTAGAGAATTAAAGCCTCGGCAATTGTTCGTCAGCTGTGCGAAGGAGCAATTTATCTGAGCTGTCAATGGGCTCCCTTGTTTACTTTGCCACACCGCCTAGAGAGAGACGGAGCTATTAGTAATCGCGTGTTAGACAAGGATGGCAGGCGGGAATTAATTTATGTCGTGTCATAGAGTAATATTGTGGTATCGTTGGACACTTGGGAAATGCTTTTTATATTGTAATTATGTGCTAGAGGTAACTGCCACCAGTTGGGTGACATGTAATTCAAATGATTTATAGGTGCATGTTTTTTATTCAAAAATTAATTTTAGCGTGATGATATATATAAAGATGAAGAGTTCGTTTCTTTGTTTACATGAACGCTCTAATTTCAGGAACTACAGGACCGATTTGAAAAATCATTTCAGTGTTAAATAGCCCATTTATCGAGAAAGGCTATATATATATATATATATATATATATATATATCATCACGCTAAAATTGAATCTATTTTTTGTTCCTAATTTTACGGGAACAAAATCGCGGGCACAGCTAGTCTTATATAAAAAATAATTATTAGCAATCTGTATGTCGGTTTATAGTAATTTTTCCAGTCGCAATATTGGTCCTCAATAGCTCAATGGTAGATGGAAGGGACGGACTGGAAGGGATGGACTGGAAGGGACGGACTGGAAGGGATGGGCTGGAAGGGATGGACTGGAATGTGCAAGTCGAAATTTTTATTCCTTTTACATATAATTCATTATTAGTGTTCACGATCTCATTTTTATAAGGGTATGTTTTTTTACCTCTATATTATTCACTATTGGTGTTCGGTGAATGTGCCCTTACACTCAATTTGGGTATTGAACGTATAAAATGGATTTCTATAACAGTTCGCTGCAAGGCTGATCGTACGTATCAATCATGGTTAGTGTCATCGCTGTTTTATAAGAAATGATCAGGAATTTATAACTCTTGTAAGAACGTTTAAACGTGACCTTTAGAAAGTTTCCTAAAATGAAAAGGTTTTACCACGAAATACTGCGCTTTGTGAAGTTTAATGTGTACTTCTATATAAAAAGGTTAGTGAATTTAAGTTGCTATAGACAAGTAGATCGTCTTTAAAATTTTAATACGGGTTAAAATTATTTGAATATATTAGTACTATATATACTAACATTTGACAATTAAGACGGAGTGAAAAAAATTTGTGTCGCCTTAATTAAAAAAAAAATTGTATTAATATATGAATGGTCTGTTTCGTAAGCCTCTTAGTGATAAACTACATGATAGGTAATTTGCATTTTTTGATAGCATAATTTCGGTTGTAACAGTGTTCAAAAGGTTTATCTGTCTAAATATATATTAGGGTTTATTCTTACATTTGAATCGAAGATTTTGTTCTCTCTTTGTCTTCTCATTCTGTTTCGCAGGAATCGAAGTTTATCAGCAAAATAAAGATGCTTACAGCAGCTTGCTGATAAACTCTTAATAGCAAACGTGAATCAGCCATTATAAGCATTTAAAAGTCACCTGTGGTTGGATGGTTTCTATACTGAGGGTATGTTCCGAGTTGGTTGCACTTTGTCTTAATAGTGTCAAGGACCTGAGTGAATAATCACAGATACACTTAATACACCGCATTTTAAGAAACACTCATTATGTCACTATCATTGCCGCTTTAATACCGGAGCCAGGCATAGCTCAATGTGTTAGTACATTTTTGTCCTTAAAGTCCACAAAGTTCTACAAAGCTTTGTGAAGTTAAACAAAGTCCCTGGCCACACTACATGATCATTTAAATGATTTTTGTCAAGTTCATGATGATAGCACTGCAAACACGATGTGTCACTGATGCCGCCATTGCGATCGACATTCGTTTACATCATGATTTTCATGGTGGCAATACTGTTAGACATTTATACATACACACATGATTACAATGAACCCGTAACTAAAATAATGTCAGAGCCAAACGTGGCTTCATTTGAATGATCATTTCAATGATCATGAAGCGTGGCCGGGAACTTTGCGTAACTTCACAAAGTTTTGTAGAACTTTATAGACTTCAAGGACAAAAATGTACAAACACTTTGAGCTATGTCTGGCTTAAACTTAACTCCATGACATCACTAATCTTCCACGATCTAGGGTTCAATAAGACATTTAGGCAGTTCTGAAAATAGGCCATTCACATAAGTGACTACCAACGCTCATGGACAACTGCAACATCAAAAATGCCGAAGGAACTGATTCCACACAGGAATTGGATTGGTTGAATTGTTTAAAGAGACTACCTAGGTTTTGAAGGGGTTACGAGGTTGCGAGGGCCTGAATGGTACGGTTAGTAGTTATCGATGCTTAAATGTTTCTCTTTATATGCAAGTTCAAACCGCTGGTTATTGTTTTTGTTAGGGACTTACCAAGTTATAACGATTATGGAATTAAACGATTTTTGTAAAAAGCGTCCCTTACTAGGTTTTGGAATTGGGCAACTGATCTTTTGAATGCTCTAAACTTACATAATAGACATCTGTTGAGCGTTCTAAACTTTAATAATAGTGTAAAATGATTTCTTGTTCCTTTTTCGCAGTACAATTCGCACTTGCGCCAGTTCTATTTACGTTACTCTCGTCTTTTACTGACAGACCCTTCCTTAGCTTGTTCGCGAAATCGTTTGAGCCTTTGTGGTCAAATCAGTCTGTGCAGTGCTGTTCTATGTGACGGTGGTGTGTTTGTTATATACCGGCTTTATTGTATTGGTTTTTTCTTTTAATATCGTATTATTTTTCGTGAATTTAGTTTTTTTTTTGGACTGCCTGGACGTAGACATTTATATTAACTAGCATCAACGATAAATACTTGAAATTGTAAGTCTCTTAATTTGTATTAATTTTCTTAGGGTTCCTAGTCTAGGTATTTTAGAGATTTTTTTAAAGGCGTTTAGAGTCGAGCGATAGACATGTGCAATTTATTCTTAAAATGACACTAATTTGTATTTTTTTTTGTCAAAATAGGGATTTCATATACATAAGTAGTTGCTTCTCGCTTTAGTCCGCGTAAAACGAGGTGTAAAATTTAGCGTGATGATATATAGCCTATAGTCTTTCTCGATAAGTGGGGTATACACTGAAATAATTTTTCAAATCGGACCAGTAGTTCCTGAGATTAGCGCGTTCAAGCAAACTGTCATGTCAAGTGATGAAGTTGATGTCGCGTTTCGTTCGGTTTGTGAGAGTTCCCCGTGGCCTTAACTCCTCTTTCAAGGCCGACAACGCATCAACGGGCCTTCTGGTGATGTAGATGCACGTTGGTAGTCACTTGGGTGATGAACCACCTGTTCGTTTGCTCTTGTAATATATGAAAAAAGTCTATTTTTATGTAAGAATGAGTACATGAGCGGAAGAATCGTCTGTCATCATTGACTTCGATTTGGAAACGGCCTTAAAACTAGCATATATATCCAGTAATATATAAAGAAAGATTCGTCAACTAAGTTACTATGTAACAGGCATGACGACAAATTTTGAGAAATAGGTTTATAATGATCTAAGTATCTGCAAATTCCAAAAGAAATCATATTTCTACTGAAATAAACGTTTTTATAGCAAAAAATAAACAATATAAGTTTAAGGATTCAAATTCCGTCCAAAACACTCGAAGTTGTTATGACGTCACTTTATGTTAACCGTGCGCTCCACTAAGATCGCAGTCGTGCAATGTCGTTCCTAAGGTAGACAACTTAATGCCTGTGTTATAGGTAACAGCCGCCTGTTATACACAAATATATATTTTTTTTGGAATATATAAATACAAACATATGGATAATACTACCAGACTCGAGGTGGGAATCGAATCCACGACTCCCGGAGCAGAAGGCAGGGTCACTGCCCACTGCGCCAACGGGCCAGTCAAATCTATATGTAATTTAAAGTATAACTAAAAAGTGCGTCTGTTATTTTGAAACTGTTCTAAGATTTTTTTTAATATAATCAACTCTCAACCAAAGAAAACATATGATATTGAAGAAAAAAATTTTAAAGGACTTAATTTTTTTTTAAATTTTATGACTTTGGAAAAAAGTCAGCAATGCTCAAGTGGAAATGGGCTGGGCATGTGGCACGAATGGACTCGCAAAGGTGGGCCAATGTTGCGACTGTATGGACTCCCACCAATGGCCGCCGAAGACCAGGTAGGCCGAGGAAGAGGTGGCGCGACGACTAGGACGCCTTTGCGGGAAAGGAGTGGATTGGTTTAGCTCTGCTATAGGCTATATATCATCACGCTAAAATTGTATCTATTTTTTACTTAATTTTACGCGGCAGCAAGTCAGGCACAGCTAATGTGGAATAAACCTACCATGTTAAAGGGCGATTAGTGCTATATTTAATTTGGGTAATTATATATTATTCTTTAAAAACTTTTTCTAGTATATTTTTTATTATTACTTTTAAAAATACAAAAGTCTGACGGGAGTTTAGTGTAGTAAGGATTCCAGATTGAGAATCCTCCTCACTGTAAGAGTCGTTTCAAGGAAAGCTGCTTTTGTACTCGATGCTTGATTCAACATTTAAGTGAGGTTTTTAAGGTGTTGGCCAAGACTTTATTACTATTATATCTGTAAGGACCTACAGAAAATCTGTATCGTTACTGAGTAGTTTTCCCTTTAGGTTCATTATGCACTGCGTTACACTATGATTCTACACATATTATGTTATGTATTTTTGCTTTATATATCGTTTTAGTTTTGACTTTCTAGTTTTTTATTTAGATATAAGTTTGTTTTACTTCACATGTAATAAAATTGACGCCCTGTAAATGTGGTGCTGGAGACGACTATTAACAAGAAGTTGAACAGCGCATGGCACTAACGTGTCCATTTTTCGGGAACTTCATATAACACAAAGGCTTTCGTCGACTGTACTATTATGCATGTTAAAATCCTTCACGTCACGTCCACATGGACGATCTCCAACTAATTGGACAGATCTTATGAAGACCGTGCTGAAAGACTCAGATACATAATGCTACCGTCAAGCTGCCAACAGGAGCAGATAGGAATTCCTCTCATAAATTGCGGTGCATCTTCATAGTGTTCGATGACCACGGCCACTCTACCAAAAGTGAACGAATAAGAAGAATAACCTACGGTTGTTGCTTAGCATTACTGTTGACGTACGCTTGTTGAGACCTATACCCAACAGTGGGTCAACATAGGTTGAGTGTGATGATAACGACGACGAAGATGATGACGACTATGATGATGATGATGTGGGCTTGTTTGTCATTTTAGTGATATAAAACGAAGTTATTGGATGTCTGGATACGGCATAACAATCAGTGTTCTGTTATAAATGAAGTTTTATCATGGCTTACGTTATTCACTTCGGTGACCGATGCGGAGAAAGTGGATTCAATTCTCATACCGAATTCGTTCACCTCAGTTCGGTCGTGAAGAAATACGCCTGTGAACCGCGCTCGATCCGATTTAATTAATTGGTTAACGGTAGGTTCTTAGAAATGCACGCAGGAATAGATTTCTTAGAAATATCGTACAGGAAAGATATGCAATTGAATTGCGATTACTACCGTTAAAATGCATCTACACATCGATACCTGCCACGTAAATTGTTGTAACCCCAAATTCCCAACTTCACAGTAGAGCGTTGCAAAGGCAGCGTTGTAAATTGAGAAAAACTCGTCATTATATAAGACATTTGTGTATACATTTATATATTCAATAATGACGTTTACATTATTCTATACAATAATATATTAAAAAGTGACTGGTAGTTGTTTGTAACGCTCTACTGTAAAGCTGGGAATTTAGGGGACTGGTCTGCTAGTTTTTTGCTGGTTATTCTTGATGGCTTTGACATTATTTTGGAACAATTTTGATTTGCATATAAAAGGTTATACGGACCCAACCTTAAAAGATAGACATATGCTGTTGCGGACTTTTATTTAGAACTTTTCAAGTGGAACAATTTTGTCATACATGACTTTTGCGAAACTTTAATCATTTATGCAGCGTACGAAGCGGAAGCTCTCAAATGGGAAAAATACCTCCGATTTTGAAACATTCTTCATTGGTGCTCCGCTCCTACTGGTCTTAACGTCTTGATATATAGCCTATAGCCTTCCTCGATAAACAACCTATCTAAACTGAAAGATTTTTTTAAAATCGGATCAGTATTTTCTGAGATTAGCGCGTTCCAACAAACAAACAGACTCCTCAGTTTTATATATTTATATAGATTTCAACCACGTGCAGACGGGCGTGTCGATAGTTAGTCACAAATCGTGCAGATCATATGTAGAGCGGCGTTATTGTTACGAAAATGTATGTCTTTAAAATAAGTTGCTTTTTAAGTGGCAGATAAGTTGTTGACACCTGCACACTCTTTTGGAGGCAGGTCATATGTATAATGGCATGCAGCTTTTTAGGCATTTTTTTACCTTCTCCTGCCAAGTGTGTTAGGTACCTAATACACTTATAACGGCATGAAATCAACCAATTAAAAAAAATATATGTAAATTTGGAGCGAATCGATTTATTTTTAAATCGATTAATTTAATGTAATCGATTAATGTTATCAATTTCTGACGCATTTCTTTGTTAACTTAGTTACTTTGTTAATTTAACTGACTTTTTCCGCAACAGTGAATCAATCTTAAATTTATATAATAACTTAGATTTGGCCACCAATTACCACCGTAGACTGAGGAAGAGATGGCGCGACGACTTGGACGCCTTTGCCGCTGTACCTGGCTGCCGCTGTACCTGGCTGGATTTGCTACTGAGTGGACTGTAATTTTAGTGATGTTGAGGGTCTTGACCCCTACTGAGGTCAAGGTCAGCATACCTTGATGTGTGTTGCGACTTATTGATTTGAATGTGGCAGAAAGAGAGCGATGTATGCGCCGGAGGGGCTTATATAGATGCGTAACGAGATTAGTTGTGTCCGCGATTTAGACCACGTAAAATTTGGTAAAAAAAATATAGCCTACAGCATTCCTCGATAGATGGACTATCTAACACTGAAAGAGTTTTTCAAATCCGACCAGTAGTTCTTAAGATTAGCGCGTCCAAACAAACAAACTCTTCAGCTTTATACATTAGTATAGATTAAGTAAGAAGTTTTTCTTATCATTGTGTTACTAAAAAAAACCACAACAGTATATATGACTATTTCACTGCTTTTATATTATATCTCTATGTAACATTTTATAATTAAATGACTCTATGTGAACAATTAAAATAGCAAGCAATAAAAAACTTTGTTATTGTTTTGTCCCAAAAATAATATCTGCGATATGGCCATCACGCACGGAAAATTAAGAAAGAAAAGCGACTAAGATTTCCCTATTCATTAAAAGCGGACGCGAAAATTCGTTAACGAAATGAGATTTCTTCGTCATTGCGGTTAATTCATTTTTCCTCGTTACTTCTATTATAAGACAATTATAACTATGAACAACATTTTCCAGCTCTTCTAATTGAAAAAGTAGAGTTTGGCCGTTCTACTAAATCGTGATTGATGAATTCTGCGTGTGTTTTGCAATTACGCCTTTCTTGTTTTATATATTATGTATATATATAAATGAATCGCAAAATGTGTTGGTGAGCGCATAACTCAACAACGCCTAAACCAAATTTTTTGTACCAACCAACCTTTTGTAAATGTTAGTTGAAGTCCAAGGAAGGTTTTTACGGCGAGAAAAATTCGAATAATTCCCGGGAAAATCCCTTAAAACAGCCCTTTCCTTTTTGCCCATACAAACGCATTATAACTAATAAATATCGTATAAATATTCCTGTCTATATTTGTCAATATTTATATGATGGTAAAATTAGTCAAAAACGAATTGTCTGTGGTGAAATATCAACTAAAATGTAAACGTCTCTCGGGAACGGGAACGGGGATAATATAGGATAATATAGTAAATAGTAAGTAGCCCAACGTTCCGGCAGGACATCGTCTGCCGAGCCCGCTAGTACTAATATATAAAGCTGAAGAGTTTGATTGTTTGCTTGGTTGAACGCGCTAATCTCAGGAACTACTGCTCCGATTTGAAAAATTCTTACAGTGTTAGATACCCCTTTTACCGAGAAAGGCTATGGGCTATATATCATCACGCTAAAATTAAATCTATTTTTTTGCCTAATTTTACGCGGACGAATTTGCGGGCACAGCTAGTTTTATACATACTGCAATCACGTTATATCATAAAGCTAAACCACGAGGACACAATATAAGTCAAGAAAAGCCTGGAAGAGTGCACAAAAGCCTTATTGCTTTCTGAAGTCTTGATCCTACTAAAACTATATTCTTTCACTAGTTGTTACCCACGACTTCGTTCGCTTAAAATTAGGTGCAAATTTTTAGCGTGATGATATATAGCCTACAGCCATTCTCGATAAAAGGGCTGTCTAACATTGAAAGAATTTTTCAAATTAGTTCCTGAGATAAGCGCGTTTAAGCACACCAACGCGTTTAAGCAAAACAAACTCTTCAGCTTCATATATTAGTATAGAGTATAGACACATATATCGATACCCCCCACGGAAATTGTTGTAACCCTAAATTCCCAACTACGTTTGAAACGCTCTACTAAGTAGAGCGTTTATCGACTATGACTTGAGCGTAATCGAACCCACGACCCCCGGTCAACCGGTCAGTCTAGTATTAATACCTACATAGGTATATTAGGTGTCTCACATAAAAATAGTGATAGGGTGCGTACAGTTTAAAAATGCAAGCCCCTCAAAAGTATTTACCACTACATGCAAAATAGCGTGTAGACGCAAACACGCAAGTTCGTCTATATCATTGGTTTATAGTGTGTGATTGAGATTGAGTTTACAATATAAACGCTGTATACACAAGCAAACGCTGCAGTTAAATAGTGGAGTGGTGTGCATTTTTAGACTGAGACATCTATACTTTTCTATTCCGATTATGATAAAGTGACCACTTAAATATAGCTCACCGTTATGTATTTCCATCCCTTATTGACACGAAGCAATAAGGTTTGCTCTTCTAGCAGGTAGGCCAAAGTTCCGCGCGGATTGTTAGATCCCAACTGTACAAAAGCAAAAATAAAATCAACCTTACTAAGAAGAAGACGAAGAAAAAGAGACGAGGAAGAATCTTTAAGAGAAGAAGAAAAATAAGTTACCATCAACTTGTATTCACTTACCCGAACTAAGGACTCCTTTGTCCTAAATAGAACTGTACCGACCAGAGCTATACCATCTTCTTCATCGTTCAGACCGATTTCATCAAACATCTCGGGTGTTTCTTCAATTTCTTCATCTTCTTCATCTTTTAAAGTTCCTTGAAATAATAATAAATAACATTTATTTGAACAAAGCACACATTATAATAAATCAAAACAGTATTGGCTTCCAAAAAGCTCCCTGTACCTTGAGGGCCACCTTCCAATGATAAAATTATTATAAAAGACAGAAGGAAATGCGAAAATTGACTTCTAATTCTTTATAATTTTATCCTTCTTCTTTATTATTCTTATATTGTAAAGAAGATGGATAAGATTGTTTGTTTGCATTGAATAGGCTCTGAAACTGTTGGACCATTAATTAAGAAATTACTTCATCATTGGAGTCCTGCATGAATTCTGATGAACATAGAAAATAAAATAATTTCAAAAAACTTAGTGATCTGTATGAAAATTTGGATAATGTAAATAAATATCCGATGCCAGTATTATATATAAAAGAAATTTAAGTACGAGTTATAAAGATGAAATGAAAATAGAAAAAGGTCAAGAGATAGGGAATCCTTAACGAGCGTAAGGCAGTACTTGACAGTCGTTTGAAAGTATTCGCTCAAAAGCTTTGTGTTTCATAAATAAATAACGATCAATATAGGCTTCAAGGAAAATGAAGACTCTGTCCATACATATGTATGTAATTTAGTGAAGCACCATCTATTAGCAACCATAGAAACATTCGAAGAAATAAGATTGATCATCATCACCACGATGAAGGTTAATAGAATGATATCATTGGGGGTTTTTTAGCGTCTTCCCTACAAAATTTAACGTATGTGTATATACATATAGCGTTCAAAATAGAATATTGCTCGACAAAAAAGCGTCAGGTTATAGATGCGGTGTCGTGTGAACATGAATTTGAGAGTGAACGCTTTTTTAAAGCGCGGTAAAAAAGCTCTCGTGCCAATGAGGGCTTAGAATTTTATTCACTTATCGCTTTTCGTTACGAAGATTTAACAATTCTAATTTTTATCTTATATCTAAGAACTTTTTATTGTTGTGTTGTTACAATACTATTTAGTGAGTAGGTGTCTATTATTTATGTTATAGTGCCGCCTCCCTTATAGCTATTTGATTTGGTCGTATAATAGCACGATAAAAGGGTAGTCTCTTGAAGCTATCATGATATTATCCGAACAAAAATATGTAAATGAATTTGCAAAATTAAAACGCTTTGTTACACATGCGTTAATAGTTGGTACAAGTTGTATGCTACAAGACTTACCTGTGCTAGAATCGGCTATAATAACCCCAGGGTTATCTGTAAATGATTCCATGAGAGCCCTGTGAGTGTAACCCCCAGGGGGTCCTGGAGGGCCAGGGGGTCCTGGGGGGCCGGGAACTGGGATGTACTGCGTAGTGGGGCTTGAGGGTCCAACTGGTCCGGGGGGACCTCTCATTCCGTCCTTTCCAGGTGTACCTGCAGGGCCTTCGTGGCCACGATCTCCTTTCTCACCCTTTGCCTATAAGAAAATTATTACTATTAACTATTAAAACACGCAAAGCGAGTAGGTAAATATAAATGCACATTTTTCAAAACAAAATATTGTAATTTTAATTTGAATGCGAACCATCTCAAGGGCTGCTAGCGTAATTCCCGAGTCTCCTTTTTCACCTTTCGGTCCCGGGGGACCAAGGTGACCCCATCGAATATAAATAAATAAATAAATAAATTATAATTAAGGAAAACCTTTTTTTAAATATGTAAGGAACACCTTTTGAGACATATTTATGGTGTTTGCAATTTTTTTTTTTAAATAGATATGATTAAAACGTCCACCGTTAATGGTTTTTGGATTATGCGGTTGCTACTATTTTGTTTCTTTTTTTTATATAGGCAAGCACCTATCTATGTTCTTACCTGGGTCTTGAAGTGAATATTATTTAAGGAAAACTTTTTTTTAAATACGTAAGAAACACCTATTGAGACATATTTATGGTGGTCGCAATTTTTTTTTTTTACATAGATATGATTAAGACGTACGCCATCGTTAATGGTTATTGGATTATGCGGTTGCTACTACTTTGTTTCTTTTTTTTATATAAGCAAGCACCTATCTATGTTCTTACCGGGGTCTTGAAGTGAATGGTAATTAAGGAAAACCTTTTTTTTAAATATGTAAGGAACACCTTTTGAGACATATTTATGGTGGTCCCAATTTTTTTTTTTTTTTACATAGATATGATTAAGACGTACGCCGTCGTTAATGGTTAATTGTCACACAATATCACATATCGATGACCCTCTTCCCCCCTGTTAACGTGTGACGTAATATAGATGACCGCTAACAGGCGACTGTTACACACGACCTACCAGCAATCAGCCGCAAGGCTGTAATTTCATTGGTTTGATTAACTTGTTTTGAAAAAGGCGACTGACTGGGTTTTTGCCGTACCCATCCTCTTTAATATAACGTGACATCCTTTCTTTTAAAACTTGACGCAATTGGAACCTGGAGTTCAGTCACTAGAGGATTTGCATGACGAAATAACCTTTCAGCATACCTCTTTCCCATTCTTTGTATCTCGGTTTGAACCATAGGTACGCCGAGGCGTTCGTGACTACCGTCCGTTCTTGAGGATTATATAACTACATACAAGTAGATAATACAGGAGGAGGTAGTGGCCTAATCACTGGTCGGCATTTCAGTCGATCGCTAGGTTAAGTCGCTCTTGCTGCGACCGGGTGATAGATGGGTGACCCATTCTAGCACTGGTTTATATTTGATATCTGACCTCCTCCGTGTTTCGGTGAACTAGGCTTAGGTTTGACGTCATCCCTGGAACCCTACAATCTCACGACTAATATTACTCACTGACATTGATCGGCATCACTACTTTACGTACCTTCGTTATCTAAACCAACGTTAGAATGGATCACCCATCACTCGGTCGCAGAAAGAACTGCCTAGCGATCGACTCAAATGCCGGCTATTGATTAAGATATGAATTCTTCAACGTGTCCATGTTTAAAGACCTTCAAAAAAGATTGAAAACAATATACATTGTTTAATTATGATGATTGTCATGACTACGCTTTGACATCATCCTATAATAAAATGTATAAATGTGTGTTTAAATCTTACGGCATTGGTGTGCGTATGGATTTATTATAATACTTTTAATATTAATTTAGAATGCACATTTCACAAAAATATCATCATTCGCACACCCTCCTCTATATTAACTATAATTGTGCACGAATTTCGTACACTTCCGTTCACGCAATTTTTGTAAAATGATACGGAAAGTTTTTGCTTCACGTATTAATTTGTAGATTTAAAGTATCAGGAAATTATGTAGGCATTTTGAATTAGGAATTCCATTTGCGGAGTTGGCAGTGACCCTGCCTTCCGCTCCGGAGGTTGTGGGTTTGTTTTACGCCTTGAGCCTGGGTATATTCTATATCTGTATCTATATGAATATCTATATATATTTGTTTATAATAACTGTTTGTTACCTATAACACAGGCATTAATTTGTCTACCGTAGGAACAGACGTTCGTGTGTCATATAGTCCAATGTATTTATTTATCATAATAAAACTACACTTTTCTTTTGTTCTAAATTAATAAATATTAATAATATAATAATAATAATAAATATTACTGTTTCTGATAATCAATAAAATTTTAAATAATACCAAAATATATAAACTCTATGTATTCCCACATCCTTTATGGGACCGTACAATTCCTACGAGGAAACAGCCGGCCCCGAGTGACCACACATAGCTTAAATTTAATCTTTACTCGAGATAGACAATAATACAGCTTCCACTGCCACATTCACTTGTCCGTAAATGCCAATAGATATTAACTATATTTTGTTCTCATTTAACTTGGCGTACAGTTGCTGCACCCAAATAGAGTGATGGTAAAAACATAATTAAGATTTTTGGGAAGGAGCGTCAGTTTTAAAATTGTTTCTCTATTAAATTTTTTATGCATCTGAGGTAATCATAAAAAGTTACAATTTAAGGGATACTTATTGGCTAGTACATAAACTGGAAATACCTGAGGCTGTTGCACAAAAATTGTCAAAAAATGGGCAAACGTTGACTTATCTATTAAAATATTTTGGTTGAATTCGGTTAAGCCAGTGCGGTTCTGATAACGAGTATACTTAATAAATTATAAATGGCAAAATAAATTTCTTTACATTGTTGGATTTGGTATTTTCCTATAAAAGACCTTGATATTTACGTCTGATAGTTAATATGAATACCAAATTAATTTGTTATTGCAGTACTTTTGGCCAGCAGCCGAATTGGGTGCATCCGGGTACTAGTATCTCTTTCGTGTGTTTTTTTGTTCGAAGTGGCGGCAAAGCTGTCACGTCAAGTGATGGTATTGTTGTCGCGTTTTGCATCCGCGTAATGTATGATAAAGTACTTCCAAAAAATCCCAGTTATCAGGGGTCGATAAAACAGTCCGTCAGTACCCCAATTTACCAATTCTTTTTTTAAATGTTCGTCGAAGTCCAAGCATGGTTTTTACGGCGAGAAAAAATCGAATAATTGCCAGGAAAACCCTAAAAACAGCCCTTTTCTTTTTCCCATACAGACGTTTTCTAACTAAATTGTCGAGTCGATTTGAACTTTATTGCTATTCTGTAAAGTTCATATTAAATTATAAGTACTCACTGTGACACAAGTAGGTGTGTTCCTAACGTTAAAGAGTCAATTTGTACTTTATTATCGCTGCACAAAGCAGAAACGTTTCGTACTCATTTGTTATTTCTAATAACACGGAAACAGTGATGGGAACGGGAACGGGAACGGGAACGGGAACGGGAACGGGGACGGGGACGGGGACGGGGACGGGGGGTCTAGGGCTCTAGCAATTTTACAGGGACAAATTCGCGGGAAACAGCTATTGACCCTAAGTTTACGCGGTTTCCTCCTGACAAAGTGATGGTACGGAACCCTGACCCTGAAGTCTGACTCGCACTTGCCAGATTTTTTATATAAATTTGTGTTATTTTTACTTTCTAATCCTAAATATCTACGTGAAAGGGATTTCTATACCTATTTTATTGTTTTTTTTGTTTTTAATAATATCTATACTAATATATAACGCTGAAGAGTTTGTTTTTTGTTTCCTTAAACACGCTAATCTCAGGAACGATCCGATTTGAAAAATTCTTTCAGTGTAGATATCCCATTTATCGTGGAAGGCTATATACATCGCGCTAAAATTGAATTTTTTTTACCTAATATTACGCGAACAAAGTCACGAGCATAGCTAGTTAGTAATCCTTTGAGGTGTGCCTATTCCCCCCTAATATAAACCAAAGCTGTTAAACTTTTTTTAAAGCTTGCTTTAGGGGTGGCCACGCTGATAGTCCAATGAAGGGACATATGAAATAGAAAAACTTTAAAATTAATCCCTAAAAATATAGTCACGAAGTTGGCAGACGTACAAAAGGCATTCTCTTTTTTGACCCTGCATTCCGCTCCGGATTTTGGGTTCAATTCCCACCTCGAGTCTGGGTGTACTATCTATATGTATGTATTAATATATTTCTTAAAAAAATATTTGTGTATAACAGGCGTCTGTTACCTATAACACAGGCATAAAAATGTCTACCTTAGGAACAGACGTCCGTGTGTCATATAGTCCTGTATATATCTATTATTTATTTCAATTAAGCACCATTCAATAATAGTCATTTTAAGTTATTATTTATATTTTTGTATGTTTTTAGTGTTTTAATTTATTAATTATTATTACTATATATGTCTGTATACAGATACATAGATATTTATAAATTAATACGTAAAGCAAAATAAATTCACACGCACACCAATGCCAAAAGATTTATAACATTTATACACATATGTCGAATATAGAGAAAATTTAGCGTCGACTAGTGCATAATGCTGTGTCAAGAAAGACTCTGTGAGTGTAATATTCAAAGACGTTAGTGTAAGTTGTATCATATGGTCTGTCGTGACCAGAATACAAGAAATGCATACATAATTGATAGAATTAGGCGTTACTTTGTGGAAATCCATGACATGCATGCATGAAATAAAGGGATACTTAAGCACGATAAAGGGATCGTGCCGTAAAAGTTATTGACCTATTGGGTATTTAATTTAAACAATTAGTACTCTAAAAAATATCTCATTTATTCTTCGCTGTCTATTGCATAATATTAGAAGGATTAAATAATAGAACCACACGTCAACGCTTATTGAACCTTATATAAAAAGCGTTGAAGCTATAAATATAAGTTACCAGGTGTAATGCATGACTTCGATTTTGTAAAATTTTGAGGGATTTTACTTTTTTGTACGGAATCTTTATTATAGGCTATCTATCAATGAAAGTCCTATCCAATACGGTTTACCAGTTTCAGAGATTACTAAGCAGAAGACAGACAGACAAAAATGTTTTAAATTGCGTTTTTACTACAGGTATCGTATGTATATATAATCATAAGCAATTATTTAAAATTGAAGAAGACTTACCAATACGGAAAAAACTTTCATAAATAATATTTATTACTTCGTCATAAGATGTCGCTAGTCACAGCATCGCCATTCGTGGAGAATAATGGTGGAGGCCTATGTTCAGCAGTGGACGTCCCTAGGCTGATATGATGATGATATCAATACTTACCACGTAAATTGTTGTAACCCAAAATTCCCAACTTCACAGTAGAGCGTTACAAACATGTAAATTGAAATTAAATCGTCATTATATATCCCTTTTGTGTACACAAATATATTCAATAATGACTATTACATTATTGTGTACAATAATATATTAAAAAGTGACTGTTATATTACAATTTAATTCTTTGTAATGCCATACTGTTAAGATGAGAATTTGGGGTTACAACAACTTAAGTGGGGGATATCGAAAGACGTCGTCGGCTACGTATCCAAACAATTCTTATTAAAATTTAGGACGGATAACTCACTTGACGACGGTTAGGTGACGTCGACAAATAAGAAGCGTCGCCACGACTGATACTGGCTACTCCATTGGCAACCGCAGGTATCCATGGCTACGTAGCTGACGACGTCGCCATGGCGTTTCGGTGTTCGATAGATTGTAATCTACCGAAAAATAATACGTTAAATTGTAAGCAGTAGGTAAATTCAATTCGCAATCTTTCGATAGTTTACAATCTCGCGAGATAGATTACAATCTGGCGGTTTTTACAATTTAACGGTGTAATATACATCAAATTAGCCCGGCCTCGCTCGGGTGCAATTGAACTATATATTTACCAAAATAAAAAGAAGCTCGCAGGGATAATATACCTTTGTAACAGTTTTCAAAATCAGATCAGTTGAACAGGATAATATTATTACCTACCAATTCACGAACATTAGCTAGATAAGATAAGATAAATGCTATGAATAAAGTATACAATTACAACAACAGGAGCAATAATCAAAAGAAGGAAAAAGTATCTAGACTCTATGAGTTTATTGTGTATGTATGTTTGTGTGAGTATATTGAATGTTAATGCTCTTTATATGTAGCGTTAAGTGTAGATGTGTTTATTGTTTTTTAGGTAGATAATTCTTATCTAAAATGTCTTAATAGACAGGTTGCTAGAGGTCTTTAGTGGGAGTTTATTTTCTACAATACCCACATAAAAAATGTAAAATTTTAGTTGCCTTCGCATTATGATAAACTGAGCCCTTATTTACATACAATTTTAATTTGGGGCTAGTTTATTCATATGGATTATTTTATCGTTTCGAGTTTCGGCCATTCACTGCCAAATATTCTAGCCGAAGAATGTAGGGAACGCCGTAGAATTTCGTGGTTCCAAGAGAATTCAAGGCATTGTACCACTCTCTAAATAGCATCTATAATGCATATCGCCGGAAAAGCTTTTGTGCTTTCAAGAAATTTTCTATAAAGAAACCGCTAAATTGGATACGCTCGTACAGCACTCTTTTGAAACAAAAGTTACTGCATGAGTAAAATTATTAATATTTACTTTGTGATTACGTATATCACATATTTAACTACCAATGAGGTCAAATCAATTAATAGAGTAATTTTATTTTTTATTCTATAGTATATTTCTTGTTTTAGGGTTCCGTAGTACTACAAGGAACCCTTATAATTTCGCTCTGTCCTTCCGTCCGTCCGTCTATCTGTCCGTAAGGTGGACCCCCACCCCCTAGCATGTCCAAACTATTAGATACAGAGAATTAAAATTTTCCATATTGATAGAACATGCTACAAACTCATTAGGAAAGTTATTTTGAACGAAATCGGACATCAAGTTTGAAGTTATGTAACAAATACGTTTATAGCGTATCAGATACTTAACCCTTCTATGCGTGTCTTGACAGGCTCTTGGCCATTTTATTTTATATTATTTTTTAAAAAATATTTCATTAAAAATGTCAAAATAAAAACAAGTAACCATCATCATTGCCAGCCGGCAATGTTCCTAGAAGGCTGGCGGCATTCCCTCTTTGAATTGCGATACTTATCCGCTGTCCCAAATACCAAACGGCCTTCGGATCATGGGTGACATCATTAATTTTGGTTGTTAGAATGATTTAAATTTTTTTATTATTATAATTATTATAGTAATAATTTTTGTTTAAGTATTTTGGTTTATTTTAGAATGATTAGCATAAAAAATGGTTATGCTGAGCCAACCTTAAAAGATAGACATATGCTGTCGCGGATTTTTATTTAGAACTTTTTAAGAGGAATAATTTTGCAATACATGACTTTGACGAAACTTTAACCATTTACGCAGCGCACGCAGCGGAAGCTCTCAAATGGGCAAAGAACCCCCGATTTTGAAACATTCTTCATTGGTGCTCCACTCCTATTGGTCTTAGTGTTATAATATATAGCCTATAACCTTCCTCGATAAATGACCTATCTAACACTGAAAGAATTTTTCAAATCGGATCTGTATTTCCTAAGATTAGCACGTTCAAACAATCAAAGTCTTCAGCTCTATATATTAGTATAGATAAATATAAAGTCATAGAGACAGTTTTTTTAACATTATATGAAAAGACCAGGCTGTTTCATTTTATCAACACCGCTCATACGTCTAGCGATAAAAGTATAAAATTCAACGTTTTAACTGGCGTAATATGTTATAAAACTAAACTAGTTAAACACAAGTTATTAGTGTACATGAAAATTGCATTTTAATAGCACCCCAACCGTCATGCGGCGTAATTCGCGGGCCAAGACTTGAAAGACTGCGATGTGAGTATACAGCGCCATAGACTTACGAAAAATCAGATACGGCACTTCTTCCACTATATTTTAATTACGTACTTCGTAAACCGATTGCATTTCTGGAATTTATAAACAATCTATCTATCTTTTAATCGCCCACTGCTGGGCATATCTCTAGCTACCCGCATCCAGCAACTTCCTACTCTTCTGATGTCGTCAACCCACCGTCCAATGACCCGGATTTCTCCAATCTAATCCAGGCCACCACTTAGTAGCTTGAGTACATCACCTAAAAACTAAATTACTTTGCTCAAATCCGCGGTTCAATTTTATCTTTCCACCGCATTCGTTTTATTATGTTCAATCGTGGATTTAAGTAAAGTAAATATAAATATATACAGGACTATATGCAACACCGGACGTCTGTTCCTAAGGTCGAAGTTACGATATATTTAACGTAATAGAATATTAATATTTTATCAAACGTACGGGCAGTGTCACGTTTTATGTAAAATAATCAAAGGAGATTGCATATACACAATTTTCATTTGAAAGTATATATTACTGAACAAATTTATTATAAGACGAATATTTTTTTCAATAAAATTATTATCATACAGAATATGTTACATGCAGACAATATACAACAATACACATTTATATTATACATATGATGTTCATAAGTGGTTATAAAAAAAGTCTATATGAATAAACGTTTTTGACTTTGATTATTAATAATACTTAACAATTTTAATAATACAGTAAATCCGCTCTGAAAGTTTATAGCTCTACATAACAGGGTAATAATGAAATGTAAGGAAGGTGTCTTATGAATACTGACACACTCCCCGTGTAGCGATTTAGCTTGTCAGAAGAGTAACAAATGAAGAGACCAAGTTTCGGGTAGATAATCCTTGTTTCAACATTTAATTATTATAGTCGTCAATTTGGGAGATGATTTGCAGATCAAAATAATTACACGAGCTTCGTATGTACATCGCTTTAGATTGATGACGTAATATAGACGTTGGGCTTACGGTAACAATGAGTGACGTCATTATTCTTAGGGTGGAAGATGAAGACGTCGTTGGCATTAACAACTGACGTCACGAGAAGGTATTGTTATGTCTATACGAGTGAGTTTAAATTATATCGTCTATTGAATTTTAATTAATAATTGTTTCAGAATTTCCATTATATTCACAATTTTTTATATACTTTTACTATATATTACCTAACGAAATACTTGTCTAAATCTTGGTGTATAATATTACGCCTCACCCTGTTTGTCCGCGATGGTCTGCTATACTACTGAACCGATATTAACCAAATTTGCAGACCGTGTGCAATTTGATCCAATTTAAAAGATAGAATAGCTTAGATCTTATTGTATAGTCGCAAATAAAAACCAGTCGCTGAAATGTAAGCACGTGCATAACTTCCGAACGACTACATAAATATTACTTATATATAATTTATTTATATAATTACATATATATAATTTCTTTTTTGTTGTGTTCGTTAGTTAGTTAGTTAGTTCGATCGTTAGGACAAGGTTTGTATAACCCAACATTCGGGCAGGACAACGTCTGCCGGTTCCGCTAGTATATAATAAAAACATCCCAATAAAAGTTTTAACGAACTATTTTATTATACGTTGCGGAAATCTGTTAGGTTTTACTTTGATAACGGCGAAGAAGAAGTTAGAAAAGAACTCAAACTTCATACCACTAGAGATTTGGCTCTAAAAAAAAGAACGCAAAAGAAAAATGAATAGTCTTAATACTTACACAAAAAGAATATTTTGTAACACATTCGTGCATGCATCAAATAAAATATGAACCTAAACACAATTTCAAAATTCACCTTACGTCCCAAGTTCAAGTAGATACTCACTTACAGCAAGGTGCGTAATCTACTTTTCTTTCAACAACCAATATACCGTATAAAATATACATACTCAAAACGCAGTTTAATTCAATTTTCTTTCAAACATTTAAAACTTACAATTATTAAATGTGCACTTACTAAAACAGAACTTTGCACTTTTACTTTAGTCTGAATTTTAAAATTGAATATATAGACCACATTGTTGGTGGTATCACTTTTATGGACATCTCTCTGACATGTGTTATAAAA
The DNA here is from genome assembly GCA_024363005.1 of Charaxes varanes. NCBI lineage: Eukaryota > Metazoa > Arthropoda > Insecta > Lepidoptera > Nymphalidae > Charaxes > Charaxes varanes. The sequence continues at coordinate 27,925 of JANCMC010020040.1, forward strand.
AACACTTTCAAATAGTAATTTTACACGACTTTCGCTTCTCCACTCAATCAAATTTTTATAAGCTTTTAAATGGCTATCGCAACCTTTTGCGACAAATGTGTATTACTTATTTCATTTGCAACTGTTCATATCTTTTTTGGAGCCGAATCCATAACTGTTGCATTGCAGTAATGCTGGAGCCAGACATAGCTTCATTTGAATGATCATGTAGTGTGGCTGGGGACTTTGTGTAACTGTACAAAGTTTTTTGGTACTTTGTTAACTTCAAAGAAAAAAATGTACAAAAACTTAAATTCTAAAAAGATTTAAAAATATTACTTTTATACAAAACGTTACATTGTAGTTTGTAAGTTATTTATTTATTAGTTATTGTGTATACAATTTATTAACTATTGTGAATATTATAAGGCGTATTTTAATTTATTATAAACGTCTATTTATATTATTGACCTGCGTTTCTGTTATAATATATTTTGCTGATCTTAGGCTAATTTTTTTCTTTATAACATGTGGGTGCAATATTTTCGCGCGTATCGTATGTGTTAACACTAAAAGTGGTCGAGTGGTTGTTTTTTTTTAGTAAGTAATATGATAAAGAACAGTGTCTTATTAGTTAACGGTAGATGATGATGGGTAACATACGTACGTATGTTACCCATTTCTCCTTACGCCGCGGGATAACGACGCGAACCACGTAATTTTTTACTGTTCCCGCGACTTCGTTCGAGTAAAATTGCGAGAGCCCTTAGACCTCCTTAATCCGGCCCTATCGAAAAATCTGTTTTAGCGGATTTCTACTAACTATAAACTACCTCATTGCCTTTTAGTCACCCATCTATCACCCGGTCGCAGCCAGAGCAACTTAACTTAGCGATCGACTCCAAAGCCGACCACTGATTAGGCCACGAACTCCTCAGGCTATTTCTCACCTAGTATTAGGTATATGATTTTATTTACTTTTTTTTATGTATAAATTTGTCTTTAGGTTGTTAATGGTAATTTTTGTTTTTTTTTTTAATATTTTATGTTGTCAATTTACGTATTTATTATCTGTGCATGATGTAACTATCTGTAATGCTGGAGCCAGACATAGCTCTAGGTGTTTGTGCATTTTTGTTCTTGAAGACTATAAAGTACTAAAATACTTTGCTACATATAACTTCCTCTTTAATTGCACTGTTTATTGTTGAAAATCGCATTAAAATCCGTTGCGTAATTCATAATAAATAATAATAGAAAAAAAGCCATCCGAACAGAATGATTATGTTTTCAGGTGCCCCTCCCTATCTAGCGACCGACTGAGTTTGTTGCGGGCCCTTCTCAGTGCGGGGCGCGAGGAACCGTTGTAAACTTAGTTGATAAGTATTGATATAATTTGTAGACCCGGCAGACGTGGCCTTGCCTGATTTATAGTCAGACAAAAGGTCCACTATGAAGGCCATTTATTGTGTGTATTCGGAAGTGGCGCCTTACTCTGCATTTTTAGTATTTTTGATATTCTTTTTAACTTTCCTTTCATTCTTTTTTGTTTTCCTTCTCAGAAATAATGCAACTAACACAAAACATCAGGGGTTAAATAGCCGTGTTTGAGTTATAGCGAGAAGCGCACCTATTTTTGGTTACGTACCGATAGCTAACGGGTCCAACTGTCTTTTCAATCTATCTACGCATCCTTTGGAATAAACTCATTGAATTTTGTCCAAATCGGTAAAGCTATTTAGGAGAAGCAGGGTGACAAAGGCTTTTTAAGTCAATATTTTTATACATAAAGATTTTCATATATTATACAGATGTGATTGCTATGTTTTCAGTATACGTATTCCTAGGATCAACCTCCGGCCTCATAGACATGATGACGGCGATGGAGTCTCTGCAGCTGTTCGCCAAGGGCGAATACATGGTCCCCTTCACTGCTAGTGTTCCCTCCCCTACCTAGCCAAATCCGGTAAGATCCTACTAGTGCGGCTATAGATGTCCTTTCTAATAATGAACTTCTGATTTAAGTCATACGTGATTTTTTTAAATTCTTTATTAAAGCTATGTGTAAATTCTTGGACTTTAAGGCATATTCTTTGCTCCGGTAGAAAATGTAATGAGTTTCAAAAATTTTGTTTATCATTTGTTGGTAACGATTTGAACAATGTTTCGGATCAGACAGTTTCATTTAAAACATTATCTGTCATTTACATATCTTGCATGAAATACTAAACTATTTTGTTTAAATCCGCGAATGAATACGAGGGAAAATCGGTGCAATGGTGCAACCCGCAACCCGCTGCTTTAATTAGAGGTAGCGCCATGCTTGTACCCGAATTGGACCGGCGCGTCCGGGTACCAGTACCTCTTTCTCACATGAGATCGGTGTGAAGTGGCGGCAATGCTGTCACATCTAGTGATGGTGTTGTTGTCGCGTTTCGTTCGGTTTGTGAGACTTCCCGGTTGTGTATATCTGCAAAAAAAAAAATGTGGGTACCAGGCGGCTGTTACCTATAATATATAACATAGGCATGAAGTTGTTTACCTTAGGAACAGACGTCAGTGTGTCACATAGTCCTATATCGTCATTCATTTATGTAGTATCAGTGTCCTTTTTCTCTTTTCCATCTACTTTTATATTTTTTTACTCCATCCGTTCCGATTGTATTTATAAAACTTACTCAGTGCAACATGAACCACATAACAATAAACATCAATCATCAAAGGTTTTAATGTCAATCTACTAGCAGTATCCCATAATTTCAGCACTATTTCACTTGTTAACCTTTTTATTACGTTGTCTTCAGCAGATGTCACAACACAGCAAAACCTTATCAATCTATCGTTCCTCCGCACAATCAGCACCTAAGTCATTGATAATTTTCTTCATGTTACAAAAGGCAAACGATCGCCCAGTTTGTCATCTGGCTTTTTTCTTTAAACAACAGCTTACAACTCGTAAATACTTTACGTTTATGAATAGTTCTTTTAATCTACTCAACGCGGTGCGGTGCGGTGCGGTGCGGTGCGGTGCGGTGCGGTGCGGTGCGGTGCGGTGCGGTGTGGTGTGGTGTGGCGTTATAGGCGACAACTAACAAGGGGCAAACGAGCAGCCGGCTTTTACCCTTGTGTAGGGTTAAATTCGACTCAATTTAGTCAACCCCATACCGAGAATTGAGAAAGAAGTGTCTCGATATCAGATACAAGTTTGTTCCGACTCTCGGTGACGTGCTCTTGAGAAATATTAGCCCGCCGGTGTAAAAGGCATCTCCACTATAAACTACTAACACTAATTTTAAACTCATTCTTTATGTTAAATTTCGTTTTTATGACATTGTTTTTGAAAAGGGGCAAACTGAAAATCAGCGCTGTGCTCTGGCACACCATATGGCTGAGTTTGCCACCATTTGTCATGTGAACAGGCATGCATGTAAAACTAAACTTATGATTACAATGATATGATTCTTTCTCACATGAGATCGGCGTGAAGTGGCGGCAATGCTGTCACGTCTAGTGATGGTGTTTTTGTCGCGTTTCGTTATGACTCCACTGGCGGTATATTGAAAAAAAAGAGGAAAAAAGAAAAATTTAAAAAGAAAGTGCGGTATTTTGACCTTTTGCCCGGCGATATTTTATTGCCATCTCCCGTACCTATAATAAAGCATTCGGCGTCAGATAAATCTATATTTAACGTAAGTGTACCTTGACGCATTGTAGTAGAACTTCTAAAGTACATTAGTGTGGGTGCCAGACAATAGATTTAAATATTTGAACGTTTATTTGACCACTGTGCGTTAAAAACGAGCGTTTAAAAGTTGTTGATGTTTTTGACTAGCGCGTTGGAACAATTGGCAGTGACCCTATCTTCCGCTCCGAGGGTTGTGGGTTTGATTCCGCCTCGAGTCTGGATGTAATTATATATAAAGAAAAAATTGTCTATCAGTTGGCTGTTACTTATAATACAGGTATTGATAAACAAGGCTACCTGCCTTAGGAAAAAAAAATATTTGAAGCTATAGTCTGGCGCCCGTATAACCCGCCCTTGCATTAAATTTTATTTTAGAGGAATCTAAATAAAACATATTTTTTGAGATCAAACCTTTTCTAGTTTTTCATAATGGTTTGTCTATTTTCACTGGGAAATTATAAATATTTCCGGATTAAAATATACTGTCTTTCTAATTGTATCCATATTTTCTGTTTTGTAAATGTCAAAAAAATTAGACAACAAGCCGCTTCAAAGATTATTACGTTTACTATCTAGAAACAAGTGAACGTTACATTCCATCCAGTGCCGGATTTAGAGGTCTGGAGGTCCTGAGGGAACAAAGGAGTGGAGGCCCCTAATTATTTTCCATATGGACAATTTTTTTTTTTAATTACGTGTTTCAGTAATTTATTGCGAGACAAATTAAATTTTATTAAAGAGCATATAAAGGGTATAGTCAAGTACAAGAATTATACGAAACTAAATTATCGTGTTAGGGAAAGACACCCTGCGAGCCTTTTTTCACAAAAAATCATTGATGGTTTCGCTTAAAACCAGCTCGAGGAGTAGACTTTCACTTTTTTCTTTAGAAATTTCTCATTGTGGGGCCTCTCATTTGTGGACACCCTCTTAACAAAATTAAACCATATGAAATAATATATGACGATGAGAAAAAAATACCTCCTTGCCAAATTTTATCATTGTACGTCCCTCGGCTTTCGAAATTTTATTTAAGATGACCTACCAAATATTTTTTTTATTGTAACAGGGTAATCAACAGTAGGTACAAGATTTCATAAAAAAAAACATTAAAAAAAAGAAAATGATTACTTTTTTGCCTACTAGTAGTGGTCATAACAACATGCTTAGATTATAATCTATTATGTTTTTTAAAAAAAAAACGACTTCAAATTGTCAGAACTGGGCCAAAATTAGAATGAGACCACTTGTGAAGCACCAGCTGTCAAATGAAAAAGAATCATCAAAATCGGTTTACCCAGTCGAAATATATGAAATAACAAACATAAAAGAATACAGTGGAATTGATCACCTCATTTTATTTTGAAGTCCGTTGAAAATAATATTAAAACAAGTAAAAGTTATTAAAAAAAATACAATTGAATGTGAAAACATGTAGATTTTTTCAGTTAATTAGTGTTTATTATGCCTAGTCCATCAATATCCACGAATGGCGATGATGTGCCGCTTAGATCCATCGCTTTCCGGACTAGTCCTCCTCAGTCCACCTGGTAGAAGGACGTCCCGCCTTTTGCACTCAAGGACCTTCAACAATCTCACTTACCTTTTCATAAACCATTAAATGAATATAGCGTAACTGGGTAATCATGGGTTACTAATACCGGAGTCAAATATAGCTTCATTTGAATGATCATGTAATGAGGCCGGGGGCTTTGTTTGTGGTGCCCAAAGTTTTATATTACTTTGTAGTCTTCAAGAACAAAAATTAATAAACACTTTGAGCTATGTCTGATTCCGGCATAAGGTTGCCAGAGCTCTTTTTGATATATTTATGTCTATATCTACGGTGGCCTCTTACCATCACTCAGGCTTACGTTCACTGGTTTTCCTCTATAGTAATATTAACCAAAAGAATCAAATTTATTCTCCCTTTTTTCCATGACATATTTTACAAAAAAATCCTTTCTGTGTTCTTCCTACCAATATTCCGACTCATCGATTCGAAAATAATCATTTACCATTCGCCCTTTCAGCCTTGATTCTTATTCATAACGCGACCGAATATAAAGGTTGTGTGACAGGATAATGTAATACGGCCTAGAAGTTATTTTGTATGTTTATTGGAATTTACTGCTTGAGAATCAATTTCTATATTTAAGACGAGGGTATGAAAATTTATGGGGAGTAAAATCAAACGTTACGCGTTATATATGGTGTAAACTCCAGTCGTGTCTTGGAGCTGAAACATATACTTATAGTCATAATAACGTTTTATAAATCGATGAACAACGACTGCACGCACGAAAAAGCATCACGAGTCATCGTCACGTTCCGTCTGAGCCGAACGTGCAAGCAGGGGCGCGGAACAAGCGATAGAGAAGCACAATCAGCTTAAGCGTTATGGCGTAAAATTATCGTTAGTAAACTGACTTTAAAGACTTTTGTTTTTTGGTTACTTTTGGACCAAGGTTCGTTATCGCGCGTGCGGAACTAGAACCGCAATATAAAAAGAAAGCTTTATACCAGTAGCCGCTCCAAATTCTCTCAAAGTATCTGTTTCAGCCATGTTTTATAGTGCCCGGCTATAAATTAATTATTCAGTTTTTCCCTCCATTAAGTGCTCAACTTTATGGCGTGTTTTTTTATTCATTCTTCGCAAACGATAAAAGAGTTTTCATACTTGAAAGCATCAAATATTATTTAATGTTCCATTTTCAAAAATAGCATCAGATTTTTTGCGTTTTACTTGATTTTCTTATATGTAATAATTGACATACAGCCAGGCGCTTCACTGGAATGATTACCCACGCCCATGGACAACTGCAACACCAGTGTGCTCGCAGATCCGTTGCCGGTCTTTGAAGAATGAGTATGCTCTTTTTTTGAAAATTCCTAAGTGATATCATTTCGGAAATAGAGAAGCTGTTAATTAATTCCATAGAGGTGAGAGACTAAAAGTTTCTTGAGTATCTCGCGGTTGTGGATTTCAGGACATCAAGGTGATGAGGGTAAAATTTTAAGTTCTAACCATGTCCTGTGGTGGAATGTAGGTGCCGGTTTTAGTACGAACATTTTCTCGGAATAATCCCCGTGATACATAAGATAAAAGATGCAGAGTGAGGCCACATATCTCCACAAAGCCAAAGAATCGAGCCGAACGTAAAGAGCTGGGTCGCCGATGATTCGAGCCGCTCTACATTAAATGCGGGCAAATGAAAGCAGCGGATATTAAGGAGCTCTCGCCCAAAGGTGACAGCAGTACTCCATGTGAGGCCGAACTTGCGCCTTGTACGATTGCAAGTAATGGACCGGCATGAAGTACTACTTCGCCCTGCTGAGGACACTAAGCTTTTACGAGGCTAATTTAGCTCTTCCAAGTGTTAGCGAAACCGAATGCCGGTCGATTTGTAAACTCCCAGTGTCCCGATACTACCCGAGGTGACCAAGGCAGTATTCTGGAATCGAGGAGACATGACAAAGGGGTACTTTTTAGCGGTGAAAGCGCATACTTGTGTTTTAGTAGGGTTGAATTCGACTAAATTTAGTCGACCCCATCCCGAGACTTGAGATAGAAATATCTATACATATAAATAGAAATCTCATGTCTTACCACCGATGGGCACTATAGAGAACGGAATGAAGAGTTCAATGCCCCGCAATACCACATCGGCAGCAGCGTTAGCAACAGCATCCGGATTATCCGACGAGAAAGAAATACTAAAATGAAAAATTTATTAAGCTGACCAAGTTACAGGCTAGTCGCCAATGAATTATGTTCGCTCATCAATCACTAGCGAAATTTGTAAAAGAATCTTTTCTCTATAAATTTAGAGAATCTTTTTAATTAATTCTTAAAAGAAAAGCAATTTGCCTTAACCTTAATTAATTATTTTACGTTGTGTATAGAGATAGCCGCGACTGTAATTAATCTGGTCTGGCAGGCGAGCCTGAAACTTGATCCTTGGTCAATCCCTGATCTTGCATCCGATAATAGCTTGATTAGCACGAAGGAAATACTCTTATTTGACAATTATACTAAGAATTACTGGTTTGATGTAATTAAACTTAAAAACCGAAAAGTGAGTTCGAAGTTACACCTGAGGCATCATTTTATAAAAACATGAAATTAGATTATTTTTGCCTATTTAATATTTTTAATTTTTACTACCCTTTCATACTATTCCTTAAATAAACATTTTATTGATTTGTTAAGATATATACTCTGAGTATGTTTTAATCTAGATTAGTATTAGTAATTCAAAAGAGCTTGAGCTAGAGTCTACTTGAATAAAATATCATTTGAATTGAATTTGAATTTGTAACATTACAAATATAAACACACGTATGGCAATCAGGGTAAGTGCCCTTATGGGAAGCGAGCAGCGAGCGGAATCAAATGATAGTTTATTTCTCCGAGCATACCTTTGTGGGTCATGCCATTTTATATATTAGGCCATTTAATATACCATGTTTTAAAAGTTTAAATCGCCCACTATTATGTAATGTAACTTGGCAAAACTATGTCATCATTTAATATTAAATATAAATAATTAGGTGTCATAGACAAATAGAAGTTGAGGAAGGAGATCGTGGCTTAATCAATGGCCGGAATTTGAGTCCATCGCTATGTTAAGTGGCTCTAATCGCGATGGGTGATCAATTTTAACACTGGTTTTCAAATATCCGACCTCCTACGTTTTTCGGAAGGAATTTAAAACGGTGGGTCCCGATTAATGTCACTTTGTGATATTAGTTGTAAGGTTGTAGAGATCGAGGATGACGTCAGATGATCGTTAACTGACATCAATCGGTTATCTTAACTCCTCTTCAATCTAAGCGAACCCTATTTAACCAGGATAACGCTAGGAACAAGAAACATTGTAGAACTTTTTGGGATCCTGGAGATAATACCAGACGGCAGTCGGTCTTGTTAACTTACCCCACAGCCACATCTTCTGCAAGCCAAGTGGACCCTGGTTCTAGACCGGAATAACGCTAGGTAGAAGAAGACGAAGTATATATACTGTTATTAGAAGTTTTAAGCGGCCCGGATATCTACAGCGTTTGAAAAGTTTTAGACAGTTGTGTAAAGACACACTCCATTAGCACGTCGCTGGCACCAAACAGTGCACAACGGACGTTTCCTTCGAACCTAATATACGGTGAAAGGAACTTCATCTCTAAAGCTTTGTTAATAAATGCTATTATTGTGTAAGCACATTGGGCCGTCATAATATTTGATTCTGGCATCACATGCAGTGATCCACTAGAAGTAAAAACGCAAACATCGATGTTAGTTCTGTCAAAGCGGCATTATCACATTTCAAACTGCGTCTCCCTTTGCAGCGTTTAATGCATTGTTAACCGACTTTGAAAAATAGCAAAAACTCCTGATTATTTTTATTTTTCAGGCTAAACATCATCTCGCCCCTGTATTCACCCTTGTAATTGAATAAAGACGCCCGCCAGCACCGCGGATTCGGAGAAAAAATAAAAGGTGTTTTTCACAGCCACTTAATTTTTCGGTCAAACTTGAGTCGGAGTATGTACTTGCTAATGATCGATATGGTGCAGGGGTCGACAACCTTTTGAGTTGGGAGAGAAGAGCCAAAAATAAAAATGTTAAACTTTTTAAAGAGCCTCAAAAATTTTTCATGCCCACCATAAATAATACTTGCATAAATAAAGATTATGATAAAAAAAGTCTGAGCTAATTATTCATAAGTAAAATATCTACTCATTTGTACATATATATTATATTATATTTTTTTATTGTATTATTACTCTTTCTGTGTGGTCAATAAAGTATAAATAAATAATATATAAAGCTGAAGAAGTTGTTCGTTTGCTCAAACGTGCTAATCACAGAAACTGCTGGTCCGATTTGAAAAATTATTTCGGAAGAACCATTAAAGTCTGTTCGCCTGTGCCTTTCCAAATTATTAGATTCTTTGTCTTGAAAAAAAACTCATTATTTTGTACAAAATCGGTCAATAACATTGAAAGATATTTATCAAATATCTTTATCGACAAATGACTGATGTGATTAGCCTACTTCCAATCGTTTGGGAGTTTGGAAAAAATGAATGAACGGTTCATTAATATCATTAGTCACTTAAATACTAAGTCAAAGATTCTGCATTGACTTTTGCTGATTACAGGTAAGTATTTAAGAACGTCTATTTTTAATTATTGTTATGGTGAAATTGATTTAAATTTGACTAAATTTTCATTATAAAGGAAATAATGATATAGAGCTTCTATGGCATTTATAGATAAGTGGGAAATATTGATACATTTTGGATTTCGCCATTATAAAAAAAGAAGATAAATTTAAAAAGATTCTAATAATTTAAAATAAAACTTAAAAATGTATACGTATTTGTAACAATCAATCGATGTTCGTTAGTCTTGCTAAAATTCGAAAAACGTTAATCGGATTTAAATTCTGTTTAAAACAAACATTATCCCCCCTTATTTCAAGGAATGTTTAAAAGAAAAGCAAAAAATGCATAATTAGTCGCTACTTCAGAACACTTCAAATAGATGACGTTCGTACTAGATATGATTTGGTATTATTTTTACTAGGTACCTATTGCTTAATACTCTCGATATTTCTCCAGTTAACTTTTTTTTAAAGTTTCTGTTAGGAAAAAGGTCTATCGGTATCGAGCGTCCAACTGAGTACCTTACGGATTTCAACCAGCTCTTCCACCGTTCAACTATCGAGGCATTTATTATAATACTTTTTAGTTAATTTAGACAGCGAATAAAGCCCGTATCCAGCAATCTATATATTATAAAGCTAGTGGGATCCAATTCTTGAGAACCGCTTATACTTTTAAACATACATTATAACAAAATGGAGATGCAAAATGCACGTGATGAGAGGCTTCTAACGAAAGCGCTTTACCCTGGGGGACATCGTATTGCAACAGTGAGAACGTTTATTAGCGTACTAGCTTTTTCCCGCCACTTCGTTTGCGTAAAATTGCGAGGGTCCTTAACCTGGCCCTATGTCAAATTATTTGATTGTACGTCCCGCGGTTTTCGAGATTTCGTGTAAGGTAACCTTTCGCTTCTTTTATATATCGATTTATATATCTGCCCGAACGCTGGCTTACTATTTAATGGCAAATCAGCGCCATCTATTAGTCCCTTACCCCACCGACTACCCGCCGGCCGCTCTGCCACATTTTAAACCTGTGATATCTTCTAAGATATTCGTTATAATGATAAGCTGTAAACGGCGATTTTGCTCTGCATAAAATTTACAACGTATCTAGCACATTTAAACGGATAAGGTTTAATACGGTGTTATTTAAAATGCTTTGTAAATAGCACATTATTTTTTTGAAAAACTTAAAAAATACTGTGAGTTATTCTTTGGAGATAGACTTCTGCCATCACAGGCTTTTTTATAGACCTATTTTAGATATACAACTCCCTATTACATTACTTTGATCCATCTCGGAAGGATTGTCCAGCGCACGTAATGCGAGCGCAAAAATAGGTTTTTTACGACATCACGTACAAATCTCTGAAATTCTCGGTTCTTATCTACTATACTTTTTAATTAGAGGTAGCGCCATGCTTGTAGCCGAATTGGGCCGGCGCGTCCGGGTACCAGTACCTCTTTCTCTTAATGGAGTCGTAAACAAAACGTTCTGTATTTTTTATTGCCTTTGAATCAAATTGTCTATTTAATAGAAACACCATGAGATCGGCGTGAAGTGGCGGCAATGCTGTCACATCAATTAATGGTATTGTGGTCGCGTTTAGTTTGGTTTATGAGAATTTCTGGTGGCCGAAACCCCTATTTAAAGGCCTACGAGCCTTCTGGTGGCGCAGATGACTATGGGCTTCGGTAGTCACTTACCGCCTGCTCGTTTGCCCCTTGTAATTATTTTTATTATTAGGTTTTATTAAATTCAGTAGTTGATAATTATAATGAGTAGTTAATATTATATATTAACGACTAACTTATATACTATTTTTATAATCAGTTTATTGATCGCCAGGTACAGACGAATGTCTTCACGTTAAGAATGTCAAGTCAACATTGTGTCCATTGGCAGTAAATCATGTGGATGCTGGTAATTAATTATTTTATGTCATCCAAATCCTAAATTTGGAATTTTCGAGCGAAGTTCCTTATTAATATAGGGTATAATATAATACCGTAACGTCGAGCACGAACATTATTGATGGTTTTACTTACTTTTACGTTCGAGGCGAAACGTCAAATGTAGGTTCGTGCTTCCATGGTTCCACTTACATGGACGTAACGTCGAGGATTCGATTCGTGCAAGTTCTGGGTCCATTCGTAATAGTCATATTTAGCAACTAAGTTGTGTACAACGGTAGCTTAATGTTTCATTTGACGTCCGGTTTCGACGAAAGTGTATGTAAAACTGTCGAGAATGTTCGTCCTAGGCCCTCAGAGCACCTTTGATTCGAACTTTCCTTTGTGCCCTTTTGTATTTTAAATTAGTATAATACCGTCATTAATAAAAGCCAAAGACACGCTTTCCGGTCTTCAAAGGACTAACTCAAATTATTCAAAAAAGTTAGAAAAGTTTCTATATTGCGTTAACCTACTTAACATCTATTTTTTTTTTCTTTTTTTTTATAGAGTAAAAGGGGGCAAACGGGCAGAAAGTCCACCTGATCGTGTTTGTTCCCGCCCTTCACCGCGAACCCACCGAAAAGCTTTCTGGGACAACGACTAAACGGTTCATCATTCAAGTGACTACCGCCGCCCAAGGACATCTGTAACACCAGAAGGCTCACAGATGCGTTGCCAGCCTTTAAAGTGGGGTTTAGGCTACCGGGAACTCTTACAAACGGAATGCAACGCGAAGCAATACCATCACTAGACATGACAGCATTATCGCGAATTCACGCCGATCTTATGTAAGAAAGAGGCACAGGCCGGCCCAATATGGCTGCAGAGCAAAAGAACTGCAAGCATGGCGCTACCTCTAATAAGGAAATATCGTAATTCGCCGATATATCCAAAGTTTTTTCTGCACAATAAATATATCTGCATTCATTTGTTATTGAAAATCTTTTATATGATATTGAATAATCAATCAGCTACGGCTAAGCCAAATAATACTATGAATAAAGTGTAGAGTTTGTATAAATAGCTGAAGCTTGTATATACATGAAAACTGGTGACTCTTTGACAGTACGAGCCTCTTCTTGGCAACATTTTACATGAAAATGTTTTTGTTGGGCTGAGGGTGGTGGTGGTACCCGGACGCGCCGGCCCAATTCGGCTACAAGAATGGCGCTACCTCTAACTAAAGAATATTATAGTAATTTGGATTATTATTAATTATTGTACTTAATTATGATTTTAATTAAAATAAGTGCTGAAAACAATGTACCTAACATCCTGTGTACCTGCAATTACGCAAATAAAAATTTATGATTTATAAAACAGCGAAAGGTCACCTCACTACACGCTATCGCGAAATTTCGAGATCTTCGGGACGTAAAAATATAGTTTACAGCCAGTAGACATTCTTCAAGAAAGGATTTTTCGTTAGGACCAGATTAAGGAACTCTAAGGGCAGGTCAGCTTTCGAGCCAACCGCTAGGTTATGTAGCTGTTGCTGCAACGGGGCGATAGACGGGTGACCCATACTAAGACTGGTTTTATATTTGATATCCCTGAGTGAATGAGTGAGATTAATGTCACTGAGTGATAGTTATCGTGAGATTGTAGAGATCGTGGGGATTCCGTGGATGACAATCGGTCAGATGGCAATCGGTCATCTTAACTCAATACCGACCGCTGATTAGGCCACGACCTCCTCTAATAAGAACTTTTGAGTAATTGGTACATATGTTAAGTAAAACAAAATGTTCCTATTATAATACTAACTAGTATTATTACCCCCTGCTTCGTCCGCGTAAATGTAAGTGAAAAAATTTAGCATCATGATATATTCCTTCCTTCCTTCCTTCCTCGATAAATGGGCTGTCTAACACTGAAAGAATTTTTCAAATCGAACCAGTAGTTCCTGAGATTAGCGCGTTCAAGTAAACAAACAAACTCTTCAACTTTATATATTAGAATAGATTTAAAGGTTATCTAAATGCATACATCTAGGTTGATAATCACAAGAAGATTTTTTTTTAAAGAATATTTAATAATATTATTTAGATATGTCCATAATATTCCCTTTTCCCCTCCTACTAAGATTAAATTGAAAACTTGTATTAGGAGTAGGTGCGACAATACCCCATCGGCGGTGGGGTTTGAAATGGGTACCTTGCGGACTTCAGTCTATACCTTATACCGTTGAGCTATTGAGGCTCAAAGGATTTACATCAAGAACTAAACTAAAATTTTTGCTTTAATGCGCAAATGAATACGAGGGAAAATCGGTGCAATGGTAAATGGGCCATCTAACACTGAAAGAATTTTTCAAATCGGACCAGTAGTTGCTGAGATTAGCACTTTCAAGTTAAAAACAAACAACCTCCTCAACTGTATATATTAGTATAGAAGTATAGATGGGAATATGTTGTTGCGTAGATGAAATTTCATGAAAAATAATAGTAGAATGTGCTAAGAGTGGGTGCGACTAAACCGGATCGGAATACGAACGGAATTCTTGACGGCTTTTTGTCTAGCACGCCTGCCATTGCGCTATAAGGCTCTAATTTTTAACATTATGTAAAATGATTATATTGCAAGTATTTAATACTTAAGACACGATGAACATGTTGGCGCATCCGCGTTCACATAAGATATTCGGGTGTAATAAAGCATATTTTGAACACAGGTTATTATAACAAGGTGGTTTTGGCTTAAAATTCAAAGTATGCTTTACACCAAGAGCTTTAACGAACAGCGATGAATGTAAGTGAAGATTTTCGTGAACCAAAACGGTTAAGTAGAAGAAAATGTTAAGAATATTGTTGGACACGATACATCTATATGTACTAGAGATCGCCAGGTGGTTGAAATTCGCCCACAAACCTTTTTGCGTCCAACGAAACATGTTGTTCTACTTCTGTCTGCACATAAAAATAAAATTTGTCAATTCATATAAAATACCGTTGTCACGCTTTGACATCATCCAATACATATGTGAATAAACGGTGTAAATTGTCTGGCATTTGTGTGTTTCTTTAAATAATTTTATATATTAATATTTCATATTATGAAAAAATATTAGCATTCACACACCTGCCTCTATGTGAACTACGATTGTGCCAATTTGAATACTTCACCGTCCGCCCAATTTTCCTTAACTGGTACCTAAAGTTTTCGCTTTACCTATGAATATTCATAAATAATAAATAACCATAAATCCCTATTTCCCTTGCTCATTGCATGACGCGTGAACAGCTGGACCGATTGAGGTAATTTTTTTTTGTTGTGTTTGTAATTGTCAGGGGAAGGTTATTACGAAAGAGAAAAGTAAGAAAATTAGGCGGAAAAATAGAAAATTTAGGAATATTTAGCCACCATATTAAATTATTATAATTTAAATTTTTTTTTGTAACCTTATGGCCATTGACAGAACGCGTGCTGCAAATATCGTCAAAGATAATATAATGAAATTAATATCATTTGAATCAGATGCTTTGGTCGCATCTATATAATAAAAATGAATTTGAAAAAAATTGTCCGTCTGACTATTTGTTACTGGTAAGTTTCGAAAATATTGGGAACGGGAACGGGAATAATATTATAGTATAATATAATGTAGTAAATAGTAAGTAAGCCAACGTTTTGACAGGACAAAGTCTGCCGGGTCCGCTATATTTAAAAGCAGCATTCAAGTGAAGACATTTCCAATAGTGTAGTTGTCTATGAGCTTCATTAGTAACAAATTGTTCACAAAGGAAAATGTTGATAAATTTTCCCCTGAGTGCAGTAGCGTTTTAAAATATAGTAATAACCAAAACAGAAAGGTAGTTGGAAGACAAGGGCTCTATTAAGTCAATAAAACTGATTTATCGTTGCCGCGCAAACAGCTATAAATCAACCAGGGACGCCCCCGAGCACTTGCCTATACAGCAAATAAATTTACCATCCATGTCGATAGTTGACTAATTACAAAAATATCCACTAAGCTCGATTCCAACTGCAACACCGAGGGTTTCGTACCTTTAAATAATATATTTTTAATTTTTATTTAATCATACCCTGGACTGAAATTTTTTAAGCAACTCACAATATATTTATTGACAAATTTAATGAAATATAAAATAATCTTCATTCTTTAACCACCTCGGTGAAGGTCATGTTAC
>JANCMC010020040.1:43967-84418 GCA_024363005.1 Charaxes varanes
AAATGTAACACCGGAGCTAACAACTGATCCCATAGAGATCCAAGACGTTCCTAGCAAATCGCATTTTATGGACTTTTCCGATCGAGGTTGATGGATATGAAATATTGTGCAATTACGCGATGTCCACCGATAGAATTTAGCTGCCGGTTTGTAGACAGCCTAAATTGTAAATCTACAGAACGAAAGGTAAAGCGTTTTTTAATCCTGTCCCAAATTGCCTATCTTAAGATTTTGAGAGCTGTCATATCTAGCGAAAATGAGCTTCGGACGTAACGAGCGGAGATAAAGTAGGATTTTAAAAGGAAGATTAGGGAAACAGTCGCAGTAAAATGGAACTCTGATATTTATGTTCTGTATTCGCTTTTAGACCCTAATTCTTTGTCGTTTTCTTTACAGACAGACTGAAATGTTTTGTTTAAATAAAACTTTTATTTATATGTATATGTATAAGCGAAAGTTCACCTAATATGACATTTCGAAAACGACCAAACGTACAATGATGAAATTTGATATGGAGGTAGTTTATAATTAATACTATAATCCCCCCTATAAAACGGTAAGTTTATTCCACATAGGAAAACGCGCTGTAGGATTATTCTCGTACAACGCGTTTGCATGGTCACGTATTATATATTATAGAATTAATATTAATGCGTTATAACAAAACCGCTTTATAGGGGGACTACAGTATTCGCTAAGAAAGGATTTTCGATAGGGCCAAATTAAGGAGCCTTTGCAAGTTTAATTTTACGCGGACAAAGTCGCGGAAAACAAACAGTCTATCTAAGTTTTGTAATATTTTTTATGGTTAATTGAATCCCTGGCGGGCTTAGATCCATAATTTTAAGCGAAACCTGCAAGTAATTATTATATACAATCCTTTAAAGTAAATTTTGGCGATTATCTTCGCATTTCCTTTCTAAATGACACAATTTTTTTAAGGATAATTACAACAGGAGTAAAGTGAATGAATTACTTAAATTACATTAGTTATTAAGACTACGTGAACGGACTAGAGAACATTAACTAGCTACGAACGGAATAGAGAACATCAGCTAAGTTTCCGTTCTGAGAAAATAAATAAATTGTATGTGGGTATACTATGCCCGCCGGCACAGTGTACGACCTTTTAACATACAACGATGTGCCTAACTTAATAAAATTCAAAGAAATATTCACATTTGTCTGTAACTATATCTTAAGCAACTTTTATATTATTTTCTTTTGGAATGTTTACCGAGAAATTACTAATATTACAGCTCTACGGTAGAGAGGATATGTAAGCACCATCCCCGAATTCTCTGTGAATGTAGTCGTACTCATTCGTGCCACTAACTTTACGCTTATCACTAGTGTTTCACAATAATTACTCAAAAGTGACTTTATTTCATTTCAAACTATTAAAAACTGGCTCGTTGGTGCAGTGACTTTGCCTTCCGCCCCGGAGATCGTGGGTTCGATTCCCGCCTCGAAATTGGGTGTATTATCTATATGTATGTATTTATATTTCTACATAAACATATATATTTGTGTATAAGAGCCATCTGTTACCTATAACACAGGCATTAAGTTGTCTACCTTAGGAACGGACGACCGTGTGTCATATTTATTATTTATTTATTTAAAGACTATATGAGCTCGTATTAATAAATTTGTAATAAGAATGAAATTGTTTATCTTTTGCACGCACGGCAATATTTCAGATTTGACAAATTTAAAGTCTGTATCGACGCGCCACAGCCGTGCTTTACAAAGGTTATTTTGCTATTGGATGGCTAGATGTAGTGATGGCAGGTGGTCTACGAACCTAACTGAATGATGGCCTAGGTTGGGTAGGGAGAAACCCTGATCGTCACATGGCTCGATAGCGGATAATGTTAGGAGAGTGGCAGGAGGTGGCTGGATGAGATTGGCAAGGGACAGGGAAGACTGGCAGAAGGAAAGGGAGCCTTTATATACTATATAGTTACCTTATATTAAACAGGATTGACACTTGAAGGCCGTCCAGAAACTAGACTTCATGATCTATTGACGTTTTAATGAACCTGCCGGAGACACGGGCTTTGGGAAGATCAAAAGGCAATCCAAATTTACGGTGGTTCTATTGTCTTTACCAGGGCTATGTTATTCCTACCAAAATTTTGATAGCTGACAGCTTCCTGTATCTAGGTAGTGACGATTGTGTGACGTCGTTATTGTGTGAAGCTCCTCTTGTAGCAAAATCATCAGCACTATTGTTCTACCGCTGTACTTCAATAATAAACTGTTGTTTTATTGCACTTGTCTGGGACACGCTGGAAACATCAACTGACAGCTAAGACAATAAATGTGTTGTTTTGCTGCCATCATTGTACTCAAAATTTTGGCAGGCATCCGATTCCTTATGACATTAATTATAATGCTAGCTTTACCCAGCAACTTTATCCGCGTGATTTCAGTGATTTTGTTAAATTTCGAGGGCATTTTTGCGCGTAACCACAATTATTCGGCTAAAAGCATAGACGTTTATGCTATTCCCCCCGTGACCTTTAGATCTGTATCAATAGAAAGGTCACTGTCAGTATTAAATACCAGCAATGGATGTATATTACCAGCAATTAGTGTAACCACATACGTCGCCCGCTAATGGAATTTCCATGTCCTTGAAATTAATATGAACTTTAGGCCATTTTTTTCTCACATTCGACGTCAAGTCCGCGTCGTAGATAAACTATTTCAAATTATTTTTTTCTGCTCTTCGAGAGTCAGTTGTATAGGCTTCGTAAGTTAAAGCGAAGTATATCTCTGCTATATTTAAAGAGTTACTTTTATGTAGGAAGGTCCTTTTTTATAACCATCCAAAAACCTGTGTTTAAAAGTCTCTTTTGTGGTAAAGATTTAACGATTTTTATAGGACTGACTGGCCCGTTGGCGCAGTGGCACACAGTGACCCTGCCTTCCGCTTCGGGGGTCGTGGGTTCGATTCCCGCCTCGAGTCTGGTTGATATATATTTGTGTATAACAGGCGTCTGTTACCTATAACACAAGTATTAAATCTAATTCCTGAGCAAATCGATAACCTATCGCTCGCGAGTCTTACTGCTCTCTACCGAGACAGGATGGCAAGTGGTTGCCTCCTTCAGTGAGAGCGTCATATCGCTGAAGGAAGCACATGTAGGCTGCGTCTTGGGCATATTAAATGAGTAGGAGGAGAATGGGGAATTAGAAACCCAAATTCGGGCTTCCCTTTCCCCCACCATGAGCTTCAAATTGAGGTGAAATCATCCAGGACACTGGTTCTGGGTGTGAAAGCAAGCCTCCGGTGCCATACTAAAGGATGAAGACTCCGTTGGGTTTTAGTTGGTATTCTGGCAATGACAGCGATTCCCACCCGAGGTGCCTCCGACCAGTTCATCTGCGTATGAAGTCGGGCGTAAAGGCATTTCTTAGCGAAAAAAATTGATGTGGATTGTCATTTGTAACCATCTTTTCACTCTTCCGGCTTTGTCAATGCAGCATGCGCCAAGTGACCACCGACACCCATGGATCCACACCGCATCCGCACCACCAGGACAGTTGAAGAGCCTTAGGCCACCCGGAACTCACTGAAACAAGAAGCAGTAGTAGACATATATTGTTCTATTCATAGAAAAATAAAATTTGACAATTAATGACATACGGCTGTCACGATTACGCTTTGATATCATCCAATACGTGTGTGTGTAAATGGTGTAAAACGTTTGGCTTTGGTGTGCGTGTGGTTTTATTTTAATAATTTAATATAATAACATTGCATATTATAAAAAAAATATCAGCATTTGCACACGTTACTCTATATAAACTACAGTTGTGCTGAATTTCATACTTCTCCGTCAGCGCAAGTTTCGTAAAAAGGTACCTAAAGTTTTCGCTTCATGTATATAAATTCTATTGTAATAATAATAAATTTAAATGCACTGAACAATGCGACGTTTCAGTGTGACGCCTGGACCTATCGCTAGTATTATAAAATGTAGACAGCCTCATCTGTGTGAAAAATATAAAATTATTCCAAGAGAAAATTGCGTTTCGCAATTTTACGCATTTCATATTCGCAAATTGCGTGCGATGATATCGGTGGCCGGCTGTGAATCTGCATAATTCCAGATAAATTCATCATATTTTTGACTCCACAAATCAATATTTTATTTAAATTATTTAAGTTAATTTGAGAGCTACGAATGGTAGGAATATTAATGACTAGCAGGTATTTACATTATAGCAGTTTTCAAGCTAACTTGGGCTGGACTGAATGGACTTCGTCACTAATGTAGTGCAAAAATACGCCGAAGCCCATGAAAACAGGCTTCACCTTCATGTGAACGTTGAGGCCATACAGCTCCTCGAGACCACGAACATTTACTATGTTCGTGGTCTCGAGGCTATGAAGGCTAAAATAAGTGAAACATTATCTACTGTTAGTTCACGGGCACAAGAAAAAAGTGTCTTACCCTTAAGTTATTAGAGACAAAGATTGTGTTATTGCACACATTCGTAGAGTCATCAAACAATATATTAGCATAACTTAGAATTAAATTACTTATTAGCTATTAAGCTAGACTGTAATTAGATAAAGAAGGGGATGAAAAAAAATAGATTAAATTTTAGCGTGATGATATATAGCCTAGAGCCTTCTTCGATAAATGAGCGTGTGTGCAGACGGGCTACTTTACTTTAAGAAAAACAATTGGGGCTCCGCACGAAAACGCTGCACCGTAAGTTCCATGAATCGTCAACAGATGGCGTTAGTTGTATGTTAGCTCGCGCTTACGTGTTGTCCTTCTTGGTTCCATATAAGAAGTTCAAATATTTCTATGTGCAGACTAAACAAGTCGCGTTTAGTTCGGTTTGTAATTTTTGAGACCTTGATACAATTGACTTACAATTGTCAAGGTATAGTAATAACAAGATTGAGGTCCTCCTCTATGCCTCTACAGGGAAATGCCAAAAAGGATATACTTCGACACCTTTATAACTGTATGTACTGGCTTCTTAGAAGCAGTCAACGCATCAGCACCTTTGCTGCAGATGTCCATGGGTGACGGTAACCACTTACGATCAGAAACTTTCTGCCCGTTTGCCCCCTCTTACTCTATAAAAAAAAATGGACCTCATTACCCGCTTTCCATAGGATTGTCTGTTGTCTAGGGTTTTGCGTTTCCAGTCTTTATTATAACCAGTTTTGGGGTGTTTGTACATTTTTGTCCTTGAAGTCTACAAAGTTCTACAAAACTTTGTGCAGTTATACTGACATTAATCGGGTCTCACTGTTTTACGTGCCTTCCGAAACACGGAGGAGGTCGGATGTCAAATATAAACCAGTGCTAGAATGGGTCACCCATCTATAACCCAGTCGCAGCCAGAGCAACTTAACTGAGCGATCTACTCAAATGCCGACCACTGATTAGCCCACGACCTCCTCAGAAGAGTTTAGGAGGAGTTCGATTTTGGCTGCCAACCAAATAACCAAATAGCCTTGTTTTATGGAACTAAATTAATGGGTGAGTTTAATAAACCGTAAATCGTAATCACCCAAAAGATGGACAGATCTCATCGAGTCCTCAATAATGTGCTCCATTGCGCAATGTTCACGGAATGCCTCGAATAGAGCTTGATGGAGAAGTGTTGCAAAAGCCGCAACTTATTCAGATGATCCATGACCACGACCACTCCGTCAGGAGGGGTATGGAAAAAAAATTTAGTGTAACTTGAGTAACAAGAAATTAAGTCAAAAAATTTGTATATAATTTTTTTCTGATTGATTTGGTTCCGGTGTCACCTTCTAGAATCTTATGTTATTTACTAGTTGTAATCTGCCACTTTACCCTTATTTAAATCAAAGGCTTTCTTCAATTTTCCGGATTTCAAATTTTATGTGTGGAACTCTAATTATTATTGTGTTTGAAGTAAAATAGCCGATGTTATTCCATGAAACGTTTCGGACGAAGGCATAAAAAGAAATCCAGCGGATTGATGTATCTAAGTGGATCATATTATAATATGCAATAAATGAATATAGTAAAGTGACTATCATATTATTCGGTGGGACGTCGTTATATAGCCGTATATTGTCGTTAGGTTATTACGTTGGGTTATTTGTGGCTACATTGATAGAAAAATATATTTTTTTTTCATATTTTAATATCAGAATGTTACTGTAGCGGTAAGCACACTTGCGTGTTTGCAAATATACCAAATATACTACATAAATATATTATCCGTTAGCTTTATAAAAAAAAGGTTTATTTATAAAGCTTGTACAGGGTGCTACGATCGGTCAGAAAACTGGTGATCCATTGGCACAACTTCTCAGGAAACCCATAGGAAGGTAGCTTCGATATAAGTGCTATATGCCAAACCCGGTCGAAGGCCTTCGCTATATCCAAACGCCTCCCCCTTGCTCTCAATGGCCTCCGCCCATCGATGTGTTAGGTAAGTTAGAAGTTCACCAGCTGAGCGACCCCGACGTAAGCCGTACTGGCGGTCACTAATCAGCTGGTGCTCCTCTAAGTATCGATGCAGGTGGCCATTGATAATGGATTCCATTATCTTTGAGAGCAAGGAGGTTATCGCTATAGGCCGGTAGTTGGAGGGATCCGAGCCATCACCTTTTTTAGGGATCGGGTGTACCGAAGCAGTCTTCAATATATTCGGCACCAAGCCAACAGAGTAGGAGAGCCGGAACAAACGCGTCAAAACCGGAGCCAACTCTGGAGTACATGTAGGCAGCACAATTGGGGGAATAATTTGATTTTAATTAACTTAAATAATTTAAATAAAATATTGATTTGTTGAGTCAAAAAGATGGTGTTGTGGTATTAACCATTTCTGAGTGTAGGACCGGGATAACGTACGATGCAATATGTAGGACAATATAACTGTTAGATTATATAAATATTAACTAAGTAAAAAAAAAAAAAATCAGCTGGGTAGCAATCATTTTTGATGACCTTGTTATCGATACATGTTGGAAGGAGGGGGACATTTTGATGAAACCATACATTTTGTAGGACAAAAATTTTTTCGAATAATTTAGATAATTATCATTAGATTTTACAAAAAAAAATCCAGTTAGTAATAAATTTGTTAGAATCATCAAGTCAACATCTTTCATCCCTGCTCCCCCTGTTACCTACCACAATCGAGAATTTTCGCACAGGAAAAAGTTGGGCGTCTCATTGAAACGAAGCTACTCACGGAAAATTAGCTGGTTACTAATCAAGTGAAAAAATAGGCCAGGGATCCCGGACTAAAACATTTAACTCCTCTTGTCAGTGCCTGCACTGGTGTCAGAAGGGCCGCTGTCCAAAGAATCGAAAATCTGATTCAAAGAAGAAATATATTTTAATTTTTCTACGTGTCTTCTACTGTGTCTTCTGTCTTCTGTGGAGCAAAGGGAGCACGCAGAGGCAGTGCCGTTACTGGCTGTTGGCATACACTAAACAACCAGCTAACCACACTGCCAGTGCGGTCAGCCGAAAAAATCTTCGATCTTCTTAGTGTTGAAAAATGTTTAAGAAAATAATTGCCAGTATAAAAAATAACTATCAATTTTAAAACATATGTTTCTAATTTTAAGAAATTTCAGACAAATATTACAAGTTAAAAATCACTATAATTAGGTTTTTTAAAAAATCGTATCTACTTTTAATATAATCGTATCTTCTATCGTTAATTGACGTAAATAAGTCCGTAAGAGGCTGGGTTCAATCAATCTAACTCATAGCCTCAATTTTTAAAGAAGTTTTACATAGTAGGATAAAGAAAATATTAGGCATACCTAAGGATGGAATATTCAAAAATAGTTCCTAATTAAAAAAAATTCTTTGCACTTAAATTTGAAATGTAACACAATTCGCGATTTCAAATCAGAATAAGACTGTTTTAAATTTCTATTTTATTAATTTCTGTTTATAATACATTCGAACTAAATTAATGTTATTAAAAGGTAATTATAATTATTAATGTAAATAGTTCATCATGACTGAAGATAATTTATGCATTATGAATAAATATTATTTGTCGCATGGATTTTTTCGTCGTGTTGGAACAAAGTTTTTTTTTTACTTTCATCTAGCGTGAATGAAGTCGCTTACAGTTAAACAGGGGAAAGTGGCAGAAACAAAGGAGGGTCTCTGCCCAGCGCGGGTGATTAAAGGCTGATAGATGGAATAATATAGTTAATTTTATATATATGGAGGCTTAATATAGTTTACAGGTCATAGGTATGAAATAAACTCATCCAATAAGAGTTGCCATGTTCGTGACGTAAGTTGTAGGTATTAAAGAAAATAGTAGCGTGAAATTACAATAAAAATAAAGACCGTTTAATATATTTCAATGTTATGGTGAATTACAGCATAGTAAAATTATTTTAGCCATAGATATGATGAAAAATCTAAAAAATTGTAGGTACCGATTTCCTAAAGAATAAATAAAAAACTGATGAATGCATTGATATCGTCATTGTGAGCGTTCTCAGTATGAGTACCGCTCTCACTGAATATATTTTTCGAACAGTATTTTAGTAAAGCTGATTCGAAAGCGAATATCTATGCGGATTTTTTAATACATAAGGGCCAAAATATCGTACTCTTCCTATGTAGATATTCAATGAAAACAGTTCCAAAGTAATAAAAGATATGTAGTTCTCAAAAATAATTTTAAGACGTACTGAAAGTGTTTTTTTTTTCTTCTGTAAATGCAATGCAGAAGAAAGTACTTTATTATTAGATGATTTATTTTTTACAAACAGATTTTAAATTGACGTTTCGAGGTACAATCAAGTGGCCTTAACGCCGACGCCCCCAAAGATAAAACGCTAACACCAAAAATGTCTTACTTTACAGGAAAAATAAAAAAACGTTGTTTTTTTTAAAACTTTGCCTATTAATGAAACAATGGTTATTGTATTATACATATATAAAATGGAAGGTATTTTTTTTATTTTCTCACGCCAGTCATTTATATGTTTAAATAAATTAAATTAGAAGAAGTTATTAATTCACGTACCAAAATTGCATGTGCCTTCTGACGAATAAAATATTTAAAAAATGTGATAGATGTAAGTCTGTAGTAAAAGAATATTCAACAAAAAAAATTACAGTAAAGTGACTTTACCATATTATTCGGTGGGGGCGATGATATGACTAAAGCCTCATTTAGATGGAGAGAGGTTCTTGCCTCGAAGATATGATTATCGAAGGAATATAAAAAAAAATTCGTCGTCTAAACATTCACAGCTCTCGCCCTTCTACCTTGACAACAATTGATTTGCAATTGAATATTGAATGTATCCATGTAAAAAGCAACAATCGACTTTTGAGGTTTTGTAACATTTGATACCATGGACTAGGGTTGCCAACCGTGCTATTAGTAATATATAGTATTGTATATATAGTATATAAGCAATTGGGTTGCCACGCTAAGGTCGAATGTCGTTTGCACGACAATTAGTCAAAAGGCTTATTTTTGCTTGTTAACGTCCAAAATTTTTTCGTTATATTTATCTGTTTTAAACGAGGGGGGATGGAAGCCAGAAGAAGAAGAAGTGACGAAAAGGCCCATCTTAAAGTTGCTTGGTGTGTACTAGGAACGCAGATATCGATGGCGGTGTTCAAATGTCGTACTCCGATGAGGGGTCAGTTAATATGGTGATGTATCGAGACAACAGTACAATATTACGTTCCGTCAAATTTAATTAGACCCCTGTCTCTCTTACTTGTAAAGTTGTGGCTCACAAGACGTTTAAATAGACCTTAAACTTAGGCGCTGCTGATAACTGTAGTTACTGTATTACTTAAACAGTTACAATTGCATATTTTTTTACCTTTGTATCCTCATTGGCTTACAGTAAACCAATCAGGTTAATTCCTAATAATAACCCGTATCAAAAACTTCTTTAACTAGGAGCTATCATCCATAATGGTAAAGCATTTTCTTGATCGACTATATTTCTATCTATACTATAGCGATTATTGCTTGTGAAAATTGCGTGCGATTTCTCGTACACAAACGTGCGAACAACTCTCCCCGTCTAAATGGCTCTTAATGAGCGATTCGTGACCAGAGGGCCCAGTACAAACATTTCGAACTGTTCGAGTCGAAGATTCTAATTTGAAAATATTCGTGCCGGGCCCCCATCGGACCCTCCTTAGTGCCAACGCGGGTTGCATCAGCATTGATTAAAAGTCTGACACGATGAAGACTTTCCTCCTGTGGGCCTAGCACGAATATTTTCATCCTAAATTCAGTCGAATCTTTGAATTCGAACGGTTCGAAATGTTCGTCCTAGGGCCTCTGTTTCCAAGTGCGAGATAAATCAGAATTTAGATAGGTCAGGTAAAGACCTTGTTTTAGAAAGTTTTGTTGAAACTGGCAATTATTTTATCTAATCAAATGTTTTCGTTTTCATTCTGCCAGTGTTGCTTTAACTGTTGGAAGTCCACACTCAAGACTAAATGACCATCAATGTTTTGTACGGAGTACCAATCGGTCTGTCACTCTCGAGTAAGGCTCCCTTGTGCTTGAAAATGCTGTTCTAAATCTGAAAATTGTAAAAAACCTGACAAAATTTATTCACAAACTTGCCCAAATTGAGCTTCGCTCGCTGACTCTATGCCATCAATAAAAACCAATGACAAACCGGTGAAATCGTGTAAATTTGTAGGAATCTGCGTGTAAAAAGAGAAATTTTGTGACATCATCAACACTGTCATCAAGGAACAGGACTTCCTGTCGTGCACTCAATGTGAGAGAAAAAACTCGACTAGTTCGCTGAGAAAAATGAGTTAATTTTACTTTATGCTATATACTATAGACTACTATATACTGTAGACTACTGTATACTATAGACTACTAGATAATAGTTTACTATCTGCTATATAGCTGATCCGTGTCAGTGTCAAACAAGACCAATTACGATTCTTCGCATAAATGCCAATTTTTTAAGGGTAATTTTTTTAATTCTTTTAGGTTGTGTAAGGTAGTATATGCAAGTCCAATTTAATTTAGAGCTGGCCAACTGACTCACAGATTTAAAAAAGGAATAAGCATGTGTTAATAAGTATCGAATGTTAAAATATGGAGACTTTTTTATAGATTACTAAGAATATCATAATAAAAAGTGATAGAGTATCACAATATAACGAGAAGGTTCTTTTTATGGAGAAGGCTTTCTACTGTATAATCTTAGTTATTATTGACCTATATATTATACTAGCCGTTCCCCACGACTTTGTCCGCGTGTGCCACTCTTATCACTTAGAGGTTTAAAAATGGTTCTTAGATGAGGATTAATATTATGTTTATAAAAAGACCTTCACAAATAATGCATTATTTTAGAACAAATTTGATTAGCATAAACAACCTGACGGCTACTCACAGCGAAAAAAGTCGTTACACACTCCCCTCCAGCGGGAAAGTCCGTCAGGGTGAACGGAACAATTTGAGTTTAGAGGGATGCCATAATCCTACCATCTTTCCATACTGATCCCTCAACTTACAGGATCCGCCGCTCGTTAAATAATCGACAGTATAAGGACCTTCGTACTTGGGGTTCAGTTTAGTCGCAAGTTTGTCCGCTGCCGAAGATAGCTGAAAGGTCATCTTCAAGACCTGGTCTCCAGGATGGAACCGGTCTTTCCGTCGTCTCAAATTGTAGCGACGACTCTGATTTAAACTCGCCTTTAAAGAATTTTCCTCTGCTACATGATGAACTTCAGGTAATCTGCTCATTTTAGTGGCCCAAGAAGCGTGTTCTTCCTCGCTAGCCATACGTATATCTCCTTGGTAAGTTTGGTGTAGAGCTCTTAGCTCTCTTCCGAAATTCAAGAAGGCGGGACTGAACTTCGTCGAGTCTTGAACGGAGGAGTTTAAGGCGAACTGGATCTCCCCTAGTTTTTTATACGCGTCAAAATGATACACACACTTGTTGTTATTTGGTATTTTATTAATCCTTTAGACTTTAAATCGTTAAAATACCATTTCTATTTAAATGCAGTGTTGAAGTTGTTTCAAAATAGACCTAAAAAGAACATGAGATATGGGGGAAAATAAGGGCCGTTTTTCACTCTACAAGGACGGGATGAGTTGTAGGGAAATAGCCCGCCGAATCAAGCGGAGTTTTTCATCGGTCACGAAGTTTATTCGACACAGGGAGATATACGGAATTCACCAGTGTCTAACTGGTAGGCTCCTGCTTTGACATTACGGAAGATTGAGAAACGGAATATTCTTCGAATTGCATCCAACTCTTGTAAAACAGCAAGAGCTATTTTAGAGGAAACTGGAGTTCAAACAAAACTAAGGAATGTCCAGAGATTATTAAAAAAGTCAAAACCAATAGTTAGAAAAAAATTGAAAAGAAAGCCAGTTTTGAGAAACTGTCACAAATTAGCCTGGATGCCCTTTGCTCGTAATATGATTTCGTGGACTGAGAATATAAAATTGCAAATTTTAAGTTATATAAATAAAGTATATTAAGGCTTAAAGAATAAATATATCTTTATAAATAATTTTGAAGATATCAATCGTAAAAGTAAGACAGTTCTTTCTTTGTCAATGCATTCGAAGCTATCATAAACATACTGGTCCTTTATTTCCTAAAACAAATAAAAGAATAGATCGCTGTCCGCCACAACGTAACGTAAGTTAGTGCGTGCATGTGTGTATGCGTTTGTGTGTGTGTGTGTGCATACGTTCATCTTCAGTCAGTTTCTTATAATATCTTATAAAAGATCTTCTGTGTCCGAATATGTTAGTTTAGTAAGCCCCATTTTTAAAACCTGTTTAATTTTAATTTCTTGTTAGTTTTAGGCTGTTAAATTTATTGTATGAGCGAGGAACAATCGATTCATAATGCCTTCTAACAAATACGGTTTTAGTTTGTTGTGGCTGATAGCGATCTATTCTTTTATTTGTTTTAGGAAGTAAAGGACCAGAATGTTTATGATAGCTTCGAATGCATTGACAAAGATTTTTTTTTTTTTTTTTTTTTTTTTTTTTTTTTTTTTTTTTTTTTTTTTTTTTTTTTTTTTTTTTTTTTTTTTTTATATATATACCCTTACAATTGTGTGGTCTTATCGACTACTTATAGCTACGGGATGGTGGATGTGATTGCCGATTAGGGGAGGGATTTCGCAATGCGCAGGAGTTCTGCCATGACGGTGGTGTCTCGATGTTGGATGGCCGCCTTAAGGTTGTGTTCGACGACCATTTTAGTTGACGCGTCCGATGCCTTCCTGGCTAGCCGACCGATAGCGTCGTCGGCATCATCGGAGTAGTACACACAGCGAGCTGTATGCCTCGACACTGCGACAACTGCGTGAGATACACTCTCATGGACCTTGATCCTCCCAGACTTGGTGTTTATTATTGTAACGTTTTCGCAGGTTAACCCCTGAGCTTCGTGTATGGTGAGGATGCGCGACCCTACACCAGACCCGTATCCCTGGCCGGCAAGAGAGGATTTCTCCTCCTGCGTGTGGACCAGGAACAGGGTGTTCTGGGCGGAGATTGACAAAGAGTTAAATATAAAAGCTTCATGATTCTAGCATTTGCAACGTGTCGCATGTTTTTGAATATCGCAATTAATTTACGAACACGCGCGGTTAACGAACTTAAATGAGGGACAAATGTTAAACGACTATCAAGAATAACACCAAGGTATTTGATTGTTGGTGACCTTTCGAGTGTAGGGCATGAACATAGTTGTGCTGTTTTTGTATTTAAGCATGAGGAGGAGTGTGAAATTATATTAAACATATTAATTGATGGTTGTGAATTTTGAAGTATGGAGAAAGTTAAATATTTGGTTTTATCAGAATTAAGACTTAGAAGGTTATAACTAAGCCATTGTGAGGTTATATTAAATCCTTGTTGAGCATAATGAAAGGTTTGCTCCCAACTATGTCCACGAAATACCAAAGCAGTATCATCTGCAAATGAGAAAACGTTACCGTGAGTTATGTGCATGTTACAGAGGTCATTGATGTAAATTAAAAATAGCGTAGGTCCAAGCACACTTCCTTGGGGTATGCCATATGTGACCGTGACGATTTATCACGAATGATGATCAAGAATGATCGCTTAACACTGATCGTTTTAGAATAATCTCTAAAGAATGATCTATTCAGAATAATTCCTTAAGAATGATCGCGATTCTAAAGATGCGCCGACTTTTATGCCATAACTTGCTCATGCGCAGTTGACATATCCGGTACTGCGCAGGCGCGACCGGAAGCTACTCTAACAATATATTATGTTAAAATCTTGTACTAGTTTGTGTCAAATTCTATTATTTATACATTGACATAGTTACAATTCACGATATTAAACTATTAATTAAAAAAAAAAAGTTTAATATTAAACTGACCGATTACGTTTTAGGTCTAAAAAAAAATAAGTTTTTAGTTAAAAAGACGAATAATAAAATATCATTCATCACTTAATTAACTATTTTTTAAAGTACATAATAATGCCGTTTTCATCGAATTATAAGCGTAAAAAGTCTTAAATGATAAAACATTTGTTGCAATTTTCCAAAAATCAGCTTTTTGAGTTATGTCATTTTATTATTAGCTGATGTATTTAATATGTATATAATAAAAGTAATACCAAGTTATTGGGAAGAACATAAGATACAAATTTCCCTAGAATAATAATGTATTTATTATTATTATCATAATATATTTTATGATTATTTCAAGTTTTAATTATTTTTTTTCAATATGTAACTGCATACATCGTAATATTAATTTCATTTCTAATTCATTTCATTGCATTTGCTAAATTTAAACGACGTAAATTCAGTATTCGCTACGAAATTAAAATTTATATTATAAAAGACGTTTATGTTAAGTGTAGAAATAAATAAAAATGCGTTTATTTTTTTTTAAATTCCGTAGCAATAATCTACCACAAGCATAATATAGGTTATCAAGACCCATAAAATTATAAGAGTAGAGTTTATTCTAACTCGTCGGTAAGAATCTTATTAAAACCAATAAATTCTTAACGACTGCAATTTAAAACTAGTGTCTTTAATTACAAACTAAGGGTCAGTGATTCGACAGAACAGCGACGAATCGACTAATTTAACAACCATCTAAACTCGACTTTAAATCATTCTTAAAATCTAAGTTATAATTGATACCTTATAAATGTGAACCTAACATGCTTCACAGAAATTTATTAATAAAAAAAAAATTACTATTCATATTTTATATCCGAAGTGAAGTAGCCAAATAACGTATAAGTGAAAATTTTAAAATGGCCGCTTTAGAGTACCATTTCCTTTGATGTTCCAAAGTACTTCATCAAAATGGAATTGAAAACTCAATGGTCGACCTGCCGCATGATACGGCATTTTAAACGCTAGTTTCAGCCCGAAAAACAAGGCTCCTAACGCTCAGTCCCAGCAATTTTTTACTGACATTCCATTTTAAATCTTATACTACTCTAAATAAGGTTAATTATACTTATTAGCCTATTGTGGCACGTCAAAGTGACGATAAATTTGACGATTGATTTTACGTGCTTCCAAAAAAGTATTTTGGAAAGGAAAATACTTTTGGTATATTTTCATAACAGAAACCATTTCTTAAAACTTTTTAGGCAAATAAATGTTCTCGTAACGTGTAAAGCACTATAGAGAAGAAAAATTTTTTATAAGTGTTATTTGAGACTATGTTATTTTGTACGCAATAAACACTAGCGAACCAATAAAGTAAAAAAAAAACTTTTCCATATCCAGCGGCAAATTTGAGAACCTTTCCCTAATTTGCAAGTCGGCTAAAAAATGGTTTCCGCTTGTAAATTACTAAAACTGATTAGTCTCTCAGCAAATGAGTTATTTTATTACGCATTTAATAGCTTCTGCGTTCATAAAAATTTAAAAATAAGATTTATGATGAGATTTTATTTATAATTTTAGTTGCCTTTGCCTCAGTATCTGTATTGGGAAGTCCTTTGTTTATTTACCAACTAGTTGTTATCTGTTACATTGTCCGCGTTAAATTCAATGGTTTTGTTGTTATTATTTTCTTGAGAGTTTTAATTGTTTTTTTTTTTTGAAGAACTACATTATGCAGACTATTCTTTCAAAGATTAGCGATCATTATCTCATATATGACTAGCTGTATGCCGTTACTTCGCCCGCCTAAAATCGTGTTGTTACAACTCCTTAATCCGGTCCTATACGGTTCGAAAATTATCACGTGTCACTGAATAAACTTTCCAACATTTTGATATTTAATCTAAATGTATGTATATATAAAATGTATATATAGGTAGGAACAGCATTCAGTACCTTATTAATTTAAATTTTTTGTACAAAAAGAATTCTTTTTTTTAAACGTATATTATATTTATTTTCAGCCCGAGTGCGTGCAAATCACAGAAAAATAATGCAATGGTAAGAAACGTGTATAGTGCGAGTGACAGAAGCGCGTAATCTGGGTGTTTTGATGGACGAAAGCTTACACTTTGAAAAACATGTTTTTAATAATATAAGAAATTGCTTCTATCGGCTAAAATTGCTTTATCGATTAAGAAACTTCTTATGTACTGAAGTACGAATTCAACTTTGCGAGGCTCTTGTACTTTCTAAATTAAACTACGCTGACACTGTTATCGGTCATAGACTATTGAGTCGAACGAAAACTATGATACAAAGGGTTCAAAACGCTTGTGCGCGGTATTGTTTTAATATACCACCGCGCACCCACGTTACACCCCTGTCGGTCCTGAGATGGTAATCCACAGGTCTTCTTGTTCGCTTTCCCACTGAGAATTACGATAAGAACTAATTTTTTTGGATACTGCAATTAAGACTCCTCCGCCCTCTTCCTTGACACTATTGGTGCTACATCTATCTCTTCGGAAAATACTGTAATTCTCATTTAATATTTCAGAATCAAGTACAGTATCGTTTAGCCAGGTTTCCGTGATAACTATAATATCATATTCGCAAATAATACTAGATAAATATAAATTTTCTAACTTCCCTCTTATACTTCTAGCGTTTTGGTAATAAATACTTAATCCATTAACACAATACACAATGAGTTTTTTGTGCAAAACTATTAACATAAAAAGAAGGAATCGTTATTAACGGCAGTCATTAATATTATTAAGAGTGTCTTTAGTTTTTATCCATAAAGCAAGCGATGAATCGTCTTTTCGAAGCATAATACGGCCATGGCGCACCCAAAGGTATTTGTATCCGTGCTCCTTCTTATAATTACGGCATATGGCATGTAGCGATCGGTAGAATATATGAATGTGTTATAAGAGCACCGTATCACAGGGGGATTACAGTATTTAGTTTCTGAAATAACGTGCTGTTGTGGGCGTTAGTTTTGGCTAAACGCCTATAATATTGACGAGCTTGCATGGGAGCGTCTACACACTATTTTGCATTTAGAGGTGACTACTTTGGAGGGGCGCGATGTGGCGGAAGCTAATTCGGAAGGCACCCCACCCTCTAACGAAGTGCATACTTGCGGCTCATGTGCGTGGCGAGCGCGGAGTAGAGGCGGTGGCGGCGCAGGCGCGCCAGCAGCGCGTGCAGCAGGTGCCGCAGCTGCATCAGCAGCACCAGCGACGCCATCGACACCACCACGTTGCTGTACACCACCATGTGCGCCACGTGGCACGTCTCCGTCACCAGCGACACCGCCTACGGCCGAAACATCGAGACGTTTCACACAGCATATGTATTTTATCTTTACAAGAGCGAAAGGTACCGACTACAACATCTGGATAGGGCCCGATCAAGGAGTTCTCTCGAAAAATGGCGATCAGGCGCGGGACTAGCCAGTTTTTAATAAACGATTCTAGACGAGTTCACAGCAGACAACTCTATTCAAAAGCGTCTACATTTGTAAAGGGGTGCCACCCGAGGTAACACCGGATTTGTCCTAGTTTAAAGGGCCACGTAATTTGTAGTCCGGATTTTAAAATTTCAATCTTGAGCTGATGGCCAGAGACGACAAAATTTGATGTCTTTGAAATTAAATAAAAAGTTGATTTAAGACATTTTGTACAGGTTTTTTAACACACAAAGTTTAAAAAGAAAGCTGTTAACATGTCCGAGTTCTAAAAAACACATGCGTTGATGCGTCTTGTCTTTTGCAAAATTGTAGAAATGACAAGCCTAAATTTAGTGGAGGTGAATAGAGCCGGAGCCAGGCATAGCTTCATTCGAATGATCATTTCAATGACCATGTGTAGCTGCGCAAATATTTGTAGGACTCTGTAGTCTTCAAAGACAAAAATGTACAAGCACTGAGCTGTGCCTGAGTCCGGTATCATAAATGAGGTTTGACAGTGGGCATGTACTGACGTCGAAGGCGAGATGCGTGTATTAGGCAGCGGCGCCGGCCGCGTCCGCGTCGTGCGCGCGCAGCGTGTACCGCGCAACCACGTGCAGCGCAGAAACGCCCACCAGCAGGCACTATGACGAGAATTTTACAACATACTCTTTTAATTAACCTGCAATGTACCACGGCTGGGCAAAGGCCTGAAACTTCGGC
Organism: Charaxes varanes; assembly: GCA_024363005.1. NCBI lineage: Eukaryota > Metazoa > Arthropoda > Insecta > Lepidoptera > Nymphalidae > Charaxes > Charaxes varanes. The sequence continues at coordinate 62,522 of JANCMC010020040.1, forward strand.
GCGGCGGATGCGCGATGCGAAGGTACTTAGTTCGTAAGAACAGCTATTAGACAGCAATATGTTTCATCGCACGTTCCTACGAACGAAGTTCGCTCGCATCGCGCAATTGCGTGCTATTAGGACGACGCGAGGTCTGAAACGTAAACTCATTAAACATGTGTATTCTGCCTGTTTTATCATATGATCCATACTTAGTTTTTATTTGAAGAGCAGAAGTCCATACTCGAGGTTTGTCAAACAACCGTGGAACTCAGCATTTCAGGTATTAAAAGAACTGAAATGTAAATTACTTCGCGAAATTCCGCGAGTAACACGGCATTCCAACAATAGTTTGTTTTGCCAGTTTTCAGCAGGACTGCTGAGAATCTAAGTATTCGCCATGCCTTGAATAATTAATTATTATTCATTAATTTCAGACGTATGTAAAGTATTTTATGTGCATGAGATAGCGCCAAGCTTGTAGTCGTTTTAATATGCCGCCGAATTGGTTTGGCGCGTCCGGGTACCAGTACCTCTTTCTTGCATAAGATCGGCGTAAAGTGTCGCCAACATTTGGGACGGTATTAACGACTCATTTCATTTGGTTTGTGAGAGTTCCCGGTGACTTTAACTCTATTTAAAGGCCGGCAACGCATTTGCGGTCCCTTTGATGGTGCAGATGTCTATGAGCGTCGTACCTGCACGATGAATCAATTTTCTTATTCAGTTGTTAGCACTCATTGGCCACTTTTAGTGCTATCAATAAAAAAAAACTACTTTTATGCATAGTTGTGTAGAAATTTCGTATTTACCTCGGCAGCCATGAATGCGAAGGTGTCCTTTCCAGCAGGCAAGCCCCAAGCCAGCGCAACGGCAAGCAATGCAGTTGCAGCGCAGAGTATACCCACTAAGAGCCCAAGTAACCGAGTGTGGGCCCAGCGTGCTGCGTTCGGAGACGACGAAAGCTGCAAACAAAGAATATTCATTAAAACTCTTTAAATACGCTTGTGATTTTGTTATAAGACCGTTGCTGGATGTTCTGGTGCGAAGAACCAACTTTGAAGGGAATAATTGTTGTACTTAACAATTTTATTAGTTAATACAATTTTTATCCGCGTATATATGCTATGATGCAAGATGAAGATAAAGAAGAACATATTACAACTTGACAGTATGACACTGAATAGTAGTATAATACAAATTCTATATACGCTGTGAATTACGGTACAGTGGTTAAAACAAATTTTGACCTTAATAGTTAATCATATTCTTCAGTCGTATTCCGGTTCCCTGACCTTGTGAATCGGTTAATTTGTGCGAATCAATTATAAATTAAACCGTTTATTAATATTGGTATAAAGTTTGAGCTTACAGAACAATTATAAATCATAAATATTATAAATTATTCATGACCACGTCTGACTAGATTTTATAGATGGCGCAATCGGGAAGATAAAAAAGTCTGTGTTTATTATTATTTTGGAGTTCTATCGTGTGATACGCAACTGACGATTCGTGTATATCAAACGGTTAATGTTAGTAGCATAGATGAAATAATTAGAGATTAGAGAAATAATATCCCTTTCGCTAATAACTCAAAATTATAAATATAAATAGTTTGATATTTTCTTGGGAATTTTAATATAAAAAATCAAATATAGGTGAAATTATTTATGTACACGTAAGAGATAATTATGGCTAATCCTGTCTGATTAAACACTACCAACTTTATTACAAAATAACATTAAAGGATGTCATTTTATATGACTTGTTGATAGTCTCGAAGTATTAATTATGTATGCTCGTTTCCTGACTTATTTACACACAATGAACGCAACAACTTATGAACTCCCTTATTCAGTGTCATTTTACTTTAAACGCTTCAATTTGCATTGACACTAAAAAAAAGTAATAAATACATAGCATTGAAAAACATAAGGAAGTCGATTTAGCCTACTTCTTATAGTAGATCATCTATTTGGAATGTTGTATATATATGGCTATATATGTTAAAAACAATTGGTACAACCGACGTGGTAGGATTATAAGGTCAAAGTTTTAGAAGAATATCTAAACTCGTCTTGAATACTCGGAATTTATGTTTATTTTGACAAATGTAAAGTCGAGAGCATATTTCGGTCGAGTTTTTTTTTTTTTTTTCTTTTTCTTTTTTTTTTTTATGTTACAAGGGGGCAGACGAGCAGGCAGCAGGCACTGAAGTGCCTACCGGCGCCCATGGACATCACTATGTTAGTAATATTTTATTAAGTCATAGATGTCTTAGTATCAATGCATATAGTAATTAGAATATACTTTTGTTGAAACCTAAATGTACAAAAATATGAAAACAATATCAATTTTTACAGGATTTCGTAAAGGTCATATTAATTAAACAGGCGCAATGCGCAAAGCCGTAATGTATGTATTAAATTCAATATTATTAATTACTTTGTTGCACCTGTTTTTAAACAAAATCTAATACACTAAGCGTCGGAAAAGTTCAAGTGTTTATAATGGCTATCATTTGCCCTTGTATGTTGTATGCCCTTAACTGATATTATATAGATTAAAGTGACTCATTTTCAAGCGCCATGACAGGAAATGTTTCATATTTAAATGTATAAAATATCATAATATAGATATACGAGGCATAGACCAACCAATGATTTAAAATACCGTGGTCATATATTAATGACTGTATAACTAAAGACAAATTTATATTTCATAGACAACACGATAGTCGTAAAGATGAAAAAGAAAAATTAAATCTAAAGATGACATAATGATCATGTATTGTAGCCGAGAACTTAGTGTTATTTCACATGGGTTTGTAGAACTTTGTAGACTTCAAGGTCAAAAATGTACAAACACTTTGAGCTATGTCTGGCTCCGGTATAATAACCTAAAATAATTTTGTTAACTGACAATCTCTATATCTATCTTTTTTTTTATCCAAAAGAATCTTAAGCTTATCTGATTTCAGTATGATTTTTAAGGGAAAATAAAGATCATTTAGCTCTATATAAGATCATCATATAGGGCAATTTTTGCTTTATAATATTTACTATATAATTGAAAAACTTTATTAAAATTACTCCAAAACCGAATGTAAGAAGATGTGGTGAAAATATCTATCCCAAGCACCTGATACTTAAAATACAATAGCATAATCAATAGCTTGCTTTGTCAAGTATTTCTTGTCAAAAATCTGAAAATATAGGCTTATCAGTAGCATTTTATATTCACTTTAAACTGACACTTTCACTGACCTATATTGATAAAGCTACGAAATTATGCATGCAACACAAAATTAATGAATTTTTTCGAAATTTGTTCGTACATTTTTAACATTGTTCCTGTTAATTTTGGTTAATTTTCCTGGTCCTTATTTGGTGATTGGTTGTTTAAACGACTCTCTATATTCGTTACCTATCATCTATGCGTTTAAGTTTGTATTGAAATCTCTTCATTACTCTCATCTAATATTAATTCCATTACTTTTGTAACTTTCATCTTTAAAACATTTCTATAAATTAAAACTAACCGGGATTATCAATCTAATGTGGAAGTCATCTCTTTACGTTAAGTCTTTAAAAGGTATATTCATGTGAAACTAAATATTCCCTTCTTCATCTGGAATCCCTATTTGTCTACCGTCTCCTTTATGTTCCAGAAATTAACTTAATCTTGGACTATTGCTGGCGTACTTACTTCATTATTTGTAATTGGTTTTAGGCATTCTCTTTTCAGATTAACCTCATCAATCAGCGGAATCATTACTAATGTTTCAATGGAACTCGTTCCCAATCCTTCGACTTCAATAAGTAAATTGGTTCCATGGACTAAAACGATTCAGCATCACATTAAGATAAATTAACTACACACAAGATATAAGTGTACAATTCAATTATCTGACGAATTAAACGTGACATAAGAAAATGGAAGAGTCACAAATTTGTACAGAAATTGTCATCTCGAAGAATTTGGGCGCGATTATTTTTTTAAGGAAATCTATTAAGGTTTACCAGAAAAATTTGAGATTTACGACGAGATTGAAGATTTTCTCAATTCAATGTAGTTAAAAACATAAATGACACCTGGAGAGTAATTTCCAGCTATTATTGACAACACTACCTTACCTTAACGTAACCTTTTTTTCCGGTTTGCACCTAATCTACTTAATCCAATAGTTCCCCAAAACGCTAAAGTGACTACAGATTTAGCATGACGGTCTCCCCTACCAGAATGACATTTCCTTTTGCATTTGAATTACGTCACAAATTAACATATTTTACTTCATTAAATAGACGCTGTATTGTGATATAGGTACTTTTGTAAGACTTAAAAGTCAATAATATTCTATTTTATTTACCCGAATTTCTATATTTCTCCACGCTATGAACATACAGCTACGAATAACCTTTAGTTTTTACTATTAATAGCAATTATATTAACATTTAAGCATGATTACAGTATTTACGGTGCAAGATAGCAGAGTGCTCAAAAGCGAGACAAATTTTTTCGAGTTCCGTGGATTAACCGTTCAGGAGATAAGTCTATGTCTATTGAAAAAAATTAAATATAAGTTACATAAAAACAAAAAAAAGTGTCTATAATAAGTTTTTATATTTGAAATACCATAAATCGCTCCCTAGTTGTTCTAGCGTCATAGACAAACATTTTAGTTTTCGTTTACAATTTATCCAACTATTGTTGACAGGTAACAACGAAGGGGTGTTAGAAACGAAAATAACCTTAAAAATGGTAAAATTGGGTACTTCAACTCTGTTTTCTCACAACTGGTAACAACAACTACTATGAATAAAAATCTACATCTTAACTACATATAAACTATCACCAAAATAGCTATTATGTTACGGATAAAATCATTAATCGGGAATAATTTAAAATGGCCGGGCATTTAAATAATTGGCATTTTGGTACACATAACGAAACGTTAAATCATATTTGGAGATAGTTTAGAGATGGTTTGAACATTCAAGTATTGCGCATCTCAAATTTCCAAATCTTCAACAACTGTACTAGTGATGATAAATTCTTATTTTCGATGACTTCTGATCGTTTCTGTGGCCTTTTGGTATTCATAACTGAGCGTTAACTCATATTTGGAGATGGTTTAGAGGGATTTGAATATTCACTTATTGCGCATCTCACATTTCCAAATCTTCAACAACTGTTCTCGAGCTGATAAATTATTAATAGAAATTACTTGTAATCGTTTCTTTGGCATTTTGGTACACATAACGAAACGTTAAATCATATTTGGAGATAGTTTAGAGATGGTTTGAACATTCAAGTATTGCGCATCTCAAATTTCCAAATCTTCAACAACTGTACTAGTGATGATAAATTCTTATTTTCGATGACTTCTGATCGTTTCTGTGGCCTTTTGGTATTCATAACTGAGCGTTAACTCATATTTGGAGATGGTTTAGAGGGATTTGAATACAGACGTCAATAGACGCAAAGCGGTATCGAGTACGAATGTACCTCCCATATAGAATTGGTTGCGGTGAAGTGAACACGGGTTGATTGGTTTCGACAGAGGCGCATCCTTATTGTGTTGTCGCTGGCGAGCGGCCACAGACGGCGGCGATGGAAATATTTTTATATTCCCTCGCCTCTTTCGTACGATATTGCAGTTTGCTCAAGTCGCCCTCTCGGTCCACCTTATCGTGTTTCCGTCTGGAAAAGGAATTGTTTACAAATTACCTATTTGATAAATAATTTATTTTTTTGGTAGCTTTTTGTTTTGTTTTACTGCTCTGTAATATTGTCTGTTTCGTCATTACGATGTCAGGTTATTTATTTAGCAAAATATTTATAATCTTTATTTCCCAACGAACCTATCGACCAAGAAATCATTTACATGGGATTTAATTTTATTTATCATTCGTAGAGAATTCCTAATGTTTGATATCCTACCTTCTATATACTTTTTGTAGCAGAAAATACTAGTTTCTTAATAGCTTCATAAGGTTAGTAGAGCACAAATTGGTTCTTCTAGTAATCCATAATTTTGTATTTCAAATAGTTATCTTATAAACTAATAAATAATTAAACAGTACTGACTACGTAAAAGCTAATTATTTTAATGTTATTGAAATCAAACTCATAGAACAATGTACACATTTTTATAAACAAACATACCAAAATGTATTTGTTTCAAAAATGATTGAAACTTGTAAAGTATCTTGATCAAATCAAACATTCAGTCATAACATAAACTAAACTTACACTAGGTCTTAAATGTTTAATAAGGTCTCTGTCTGTCTCTGCCTCTGTAAAGAAAGAGAAAAAGGTCAATTGCTATTTGTTCTTCTTTATATTTTTCAGCTAACAGTTACATGCTATCTCCATTTATAAATATGTTATACAACTAGCTGTAACTGGCCACTGCGCCCGCATACGTTCAGCTATTTTATTAAATTTAATGGGTGTCTTTTTTATTGTACGTAACCCTAATTATTTATGTAAAAGCAAAGTAGCTTATGTTATTACTTGTAAAATCAGCTTATCTAATAGATACAGCTAGTCGTTTATTTCGTGTTGAACATTAACGTGTTCATTTATTTTGTAATAAAAATGTATAATAATAGGTTTATGTAAAACGTAATTAAACGAAAGTTTAACTAATCGCAAGCGTGCTATATGTATATGAGGAAATATTTTAAAGTAGAGCGCCAAGTGAAAAAATAGCGTCAATTACTCGACAGTCGCGTGTGGCGCGGGCTCGTGGGTGCAACACTGATTATTATAATATTCTAATTTATTACCAAATCTTTAACAATATTCAAAACTTGTACGATGGTCATTATTCATTATGTAAGCATGTTAGTAATTTATATTTTTTGCTAACGTTTACTCACTTTTATCATTTATGCAATTATAAGAAATAGATAGAACGGAAAATATATCGTGAAAGTTCATTTTTAGTGGGGTCCATAATATGATTTTACTTTATTATAAGTTAAATTTGTATATCTAAATCTGGTGTATTTTTATGTACTATATTATTGTTAGTACAAGCAAGTATTTTTTACAGAGAGAGAGAGAATTAGTTGACTGTCATATTTAATCTAACTTTAATAACATTTCTAACGTTCTACTACATTTATAAATGAAAAAAGGTCAAATAGTAATTACTTCTAAATTATCACTTATTGTCTACAAAATAATCTTTTACTGAAATATTTTATATGACGGACAACTTCCTGAAAAAAATCACTATCCCTAATCGGCGTAGGTAAAATGATTGGCAATTGTTTAAAGATGGTCAATCAGTTGAATCGAAATATTGTCGCAAGACGTATAATAATCTTTAGATCTGTATTATTTATAATTTAAATTTTACATAATAGTAAAACTATTACTGATATTAAGTTTTATTTTACCGCCGAAAATTCTTATTGTGTATTCATATTACGGTAAAGTATTGTAATATCCTTCCATTATTATTACGAATAAGTAAATCTTCATTATCTTATACAGCTTTGTTCAAAATAACAATCAAAACCTTGAAATTTGTATTATAGTTATAAATTGTCTGAAGTCTATTGGGCCTAAATTTTATAGTACTTGAACTATTGTGAATATTAGGATTCTCGAAAACTGTACTTTTTGATGTAACTGATAATTTTATCAGATAAGGGACGGACACTTTGAATTCTAGAACGTAGATTACTTTCAAACGAAGGTCTGTGTAAAATAAACCGGGTAAGAGCGAGTCGGACTCGCGCACTGAGGGTTCCGCACCGTCACGTAATATTTTACTAGGTTACTTTTAGATTTATAGCCTTCCTATATATAAAGCCTTCCTCGATTATTGTAGTCTGTCTAACTCTGAAAAGAAGTTTAAAATCAGACCAGTAGTTCCTGAGATTAGCGCCTTCAAGCAAACAAACTTTTCAGCTCTATATTTTAGTATAGATAAAGACGTTTTAAAAGAGCAAATTATTACAGGTCCCTTTTGTTTACCATAATTTTGAAATGCAACAGTACTTAAAGATTACTTTTCTAATAGTAAAAGAATTTTCAAAATCGTTTCAGTAGATAACAGCGATCCTACAACATCACAAACTTTACGTGCTTATAATGTTAGTATAGATGTACAAAAAAGGCTAATTTCAGCGAAACGGCATTGAAATATAATGACATCCGGTATTATTATGTATTATATATACATATAAGTGGCAAATAATTTCGGCAAAATTGATGAAACACGGTTATATAACCTAGGGTTAGCTTTGAATTGACGCTGTAAAGCGTCATGTATGCGAGTAAATAAAATTGAAGTGTTTGTTTGTGACGTCAAAATCAAAGTCGCTATTAACAGCTAGCTAGCTATGGCCGCGACTTTGTCCGCGCAAAATTAGTTACAAAAATATAGATTCAATTTTAGCGCGATTATATATAGGCTATAGCCTTCCTCGATAAATTCAGGCCTATCTAACACTGAAAGAATTTTTCAAATCGGACCAATAGTTCCTGAGATTAGCGCGTTCAAGCAAACAAACTCTTCAGCTTTGTATATTAGTGGAGCACATATTAATGGCAAATAATTTCGGCAAAAACGATGAAACACGATTATATAACCTTACGTAAATTTATGTTTAAAATGACGCTGTAAAGCGTCATCTATACAAATAAAATTGAAGTGTTTGTTTGTGTCGTCAAAATCAAAGTCGCGGTTAACAGCTAGTAAGAAATATAATGAATGGCCCGTTGGCGCAGTTGGCAATGACTCTGCCTTCCGCTCCAGGGGTCGTGGGTTCGATTCCGGCCTCGACTCTGGGTGTAATATATATGTATGTGTTTATAAATTTCTACCAAAAATAGTAGTGTATAACAGGCGTCTGTTACCTATAACACAGGCATTAAGTTGCCTACAATAGCAACAGCCGTTCGTGTGTATATTTATCCATATTCCTGTATATATTTATTTAAAAAAAAAATGTGTAAGAAATTTGAAGTATGTAACCGCGTGCGTTATCAATGTATGAAGTCTCAGTTAATAATTTTATTATTTTGCCTAATCTTTGCGCAGAGGTTATCTGTAGGATGTCGCTAATCGTTGCCGGCACAGTGACTAACTGTGTCTGTTTTAGAACTCCTCGGTTGAACTGCTTGCCACAATCAAACAAAGCCGGGCTTTTGTGCTTGCAACTCTGATAGCCAACCACCAATGAATCACTGTTCTATCACAGCAAGGAGTTCACAAAGCAAGTTGTTATCGTATTTCTCGTATATCTAAAGCGGGTGATAGACATTCATCATATATAATATAATCATGTTTTTTACAGTCATTTACACGGATCACAAGTTAAATTTATAAATTAAATTAAAGTATTTACACAGAAAATTATATATCCTAAAACTAGTTGAATGGAAAAACGAGAATGCCAATTATTTCGCTTGCACGTTATAACCTTAATTTAAAATTCAAAATATAATTATGTTTTCTGAAAGTGGCCAGATATATCCACACGTTTCTTCCCCTTTTTCTTCTTCCTAGCGTTATCCCAGATAAGTATCGGTGTCCGCTTAGATTGCAGAGGATATGGGCGAGTGACGTCCGTCACACGTCTCTTCCTCGGCAGTATAAAAGATCTGCACTCCTTCACCCCCGCAGCGGCGGCGTGATGCCATAAGCAATGGCGATAATTACCGTGGAGCCTATCTAATAATAAAAAAATACCCAATTAAAAAATGCTTTTACGCCTCAGACGAATATTTTAACACCAATAGTAGAAGCATCTGTCTCCCTACGTGATTGAACACCTTGCTACTTACATCCTTCATAGTTCCAAACAATTATGAATAAATGAATTGTTTCAAACATAATTATATTGTTTATGTATGTTTCTTTCAGGCCCTTGTCGAGAAATATTGCCCGGACATCGCAGCGGGCGGTTTGACGTGCTGCAGCACTCAGCAGATTCGAGATGTGGATAAGAACATCAAGCTGGCCGAGAACCTGCTGGCCCGTTGCCCGTCGTGCATGGACAACTTCAGGAAACACATATGCGGGATGACCTGCGCGCCCAATCAGAGCGATTTCTTGTATGCGAAGAAAGTTGCTCCGTTCAATGGTGAGTGATTTGCTGTTTATCTTGACCCTACCTGGTGCCATGGTCCGCAAAAATTATATATATTTCTTTCATTACAGCGACGCACGACCGAATTTTAGAGTTGGACTATCACCTCAGCGCCTCATACATGAACAGCACGTTTAACTCTTGTAAAAATGTAAGTATCTATTTGTTTTAACCAAAATTGTAATTGACGGCAGATAACTAGGCAAGGGTTTTTGAATAGTGGGAGATAATTGTGCAAGCATATTGTGCGTGCAAATGGAAAGTGAAAAACTATAGGAACGCGGCACCTCGCATGCACAAAGCGCGCCGTGCACTCGAACACCAATCGCGAACCAATTATGAACATCGATTGATATCCCCTAGGTACCCGGTTCAAATCCCAAAGACGCTGGGGTATTGTCACACCCACTTCTAACACAAACTTTTAAATTAAACCTAGTAGGAGACGAAATGGGAATTAATATTCCCATTTCGTCTAATGACGTATCTTAAAATTTTAGCTAATGTTCTTTTTTAAAAACTTGATTAATCTTTCGGAAACCCTTATTTTTGTATACACGTACATGGTTTCCCCGTATGGAAGAAACCCGAAAATGGGCTTTTGTGCATCTAACGATTCCTACCGAGTTACGTTTTTGCAATTTTATATACAGTAAGGATATCTAGATCGCTGCAGAGTGCATACAGTCTAAAAATGCACGTCCCACCGAACTACTATAACTCCGGTAAAACAATCCCATGATTAGATGACCTTACAGTGCGTAGTTGAGTTGGAGTTTACAGTAAAGTCGTTGCACACACACAAGCAAGCGGCGTGCAGTTTTACACTGAACACAACTATGCAAAATCATTGAATCCAAAGTGGCGGTTTGCAACCACGTTTGTAATATAAGACTGTGATCTCTTTCAGGTGCAAATGCCGTCAGCCAATGAGTTGGCGTTAAATTTGATGTGCGGCGACTATGGTTCCATGTACTGCACGCCCCAACGCTGGTTCGACACGATGGGTGACGAAAACACGCCATACGTGCCCTTCCAGATCAACTATTTCAGCGGGGACGAACCCATCGACGGGTTCACCCCATACAACCCGGAAACCAAACCCTGCAATGTAGGCAAGAACGTGAGTAAAAAAACCAGATCAACCCAAAGATAGAAGAGGTGTCCTATGAGTTGCACGGTTCAAACCAGATTCATCGGTTTTTAGATGAACGAAAATTGTGAAACTTGCGTCTTCTTCAACGAACGTTTGACTTTGACTCGACTCTACTCCACTTGACTCGACTCAACTTCGACTTTGACGTCACCGTTACTAATAACTCATTTCTGTTGGGATTCCAGGAATGCCGGTGTTTTTTTTAAAGGGTAAAATTTTTTGGTCGAGAAGGTCGTGGCCTTATCAGTGGTCGGCATTCGAGTCGATCGCTAGGTTAAGAAGCTCTTGCTGCGACCGGGTGATAGATGGGTGACCCATTCTAGCACTGGTTTATATTTGATATCAGACCTCCTCCGTGTTTCGGGATGTCCATGGGCGCCGGTAGGCACTTCGGTGCCTGCTGCCTGCTCGTCTGCCCCCTTGTAACATAAAAAAAAAGTTAAAAAGATTAGCGCGTTTAAGCAAACAAACTCTTCAGCCTTATTTATAAGTATAGATCGTACAGAAAAACTTTGTGAGGTGCTTTACAATAAGTATTGATTTTTTTTTTCGTGATAAAATAGTCAACACAGTAAAAAACGCTCGTTAACAAGAGTTTTATTGTTTATAAATAACGATAAATTTAACGAATCAATTAAAGCGTTTTTTCGATAAAATTCAAACTTCAGTTTTTATTTCCATAGTTCACTGATATGAACAGGTTATATTGTTTGTTTTTAGTTATTGGCCCTGCTCTATGTCCATACCCTCCGGTAAGCATGAAATTATTGTAGTTCTGGAATATTATAAATTATTTTCAAAGAAAACCGCCTTCAAAAACCACATGTAATTGATTGTTTAAGCCTGTTTTGCACATAGTTTTTATGGATCAATATTAGATATTAACCATTTAGCGTTGGCACCTTTCCCTTTCCCTTTCCCTTTCCCTTTCCCTTTCCCTTTCCCTTTCCCTTTCCCTTTCCCTTTCCCTTTCCCGTTACAATATTTAATAAAAGGGAAAGCCCTTTTATTAAGTGTTTTTTGTTTGCATGATTTTTGTTTCTTTTGACATTTTCACTATGAATCGTATTCCAATTTGCTGCCAAGGCTATAATTATGTTTTTTTGTTTCAGGTAAGCTGGAGATTGTAATAAACAAAAGAAATGGGGTAAATATTATTATAGAAATTTCAAGTTATTTCCACTTATTTTCCACGTATTTTCAGATGTAATAATGCCTATAATAACTTAACCGTATCGCCTTTGTTAAAAAATCATTTTAAATAAGTTTCGTTTTATAATTTTTAAAGAAACTAGAACAAAAATATCTCTTTATAACACCCTCGTTCGTAGTCACTTGGAGTATTGTAGTATAGTAGTAGTGGTAGAACGCATTCAGAAGAGATTCATGTGGCATCTTTCTTACTCAACGAAAATAAATAGAATAGTTATCTCCTATACACACGACCAGCCGCTTCCCCTTGCTACGTAAGTTTGTAGATATATATTAATTGTTTCAATTCGACCTGTATGTTTTTTTTTAATTAATTGAGGTAAACATCTGATTTAATATACGCTTGGAAATTAATTCTTAGAAATCTGTCAAAGCGATTTCAATCAGGTTTGCTTTATTTTACTAAATCTCTTATTATACTTCGATTACCTATACAAGTGACACAATATGTTTAAGAAAATTTTATAATAATGTTCCTTTTTTATGAATTTCATTCTCTATTTTGTATTATACTAATCGCCGTTAAATCAATTTTCGCTCGAGTTTTAGAATTAAAGAATTTATAAGTGAATTTACAAATAATTTAAAAAATAACTCCAATGATCAACAACTACCGAACCGAATAGCGAATAGTTATTCGCTATTCGGTTCGAGTGAAATGTTTTGACGATATTTTAATACGATTTTGCTATTCAAAGGGTTTACTGATAAAAATCATACATAGGCTTTCCCTTAAATTAAACATTATTGTAATAATTTCATAATAATAAACTGTTTTGATGTATATTAATTTTGAAATTACAATAGAACAGATCTGCTTGACACATAAAGCAAAAATGTAGGTCGATCTATAATCAAGTTAATTCCGTGCACACAGAAGTGTCAAGGGGTTGAAAATGGCATAGACAAATATATTTTAATTCTCTTAAGCTCCTAGCAGCGTTAGCTTTTTGTTTGCGCAAAGCTTTATAAGTTTACTTGTACATGTACTGTTACTACACTTAAAACTTTAGTTATTAAAAATTACCATTCAAAGAATAGCATGCCAATTTTCACTTTCTTTTATTACTATCTGCGCCCACGACTTTGTCGGCATAAAATTAAGTAAAAAATAATTTAAATTTTAGCATGATTATATATAGCCTATAACCTTCCTCGACAAATGTGTTATCGCACTGAAAGAATTTTTCAAATTGGAACTGTAGTTCCTGAGATAAGCGTTTAAGCAAATAAACAAACTCTTCAGCTTTATATATAAGTATAGATATAGATATTTTTACAGATTTATAATATACCAGATGAGATCACTATCCTCCACATCACAGTTACGGGTGCGTCCTTAGAAAACATCAATACGCAAAAAAAGCATTTGTTGTATGGCTGGTATATTTATAATAAATTACCCAATAATATAAAAGAAATCCATGTGACAATAAAATTTAAAAAAAATCTTTGAAAATGTGTCTAATTAATAAATGCTATTACTCAATCAAAGTTTATCTTAATGAATACATGTTTAATACTAATTAGCACGACATTTATTTTGATAGTGTTAGGTTGCTAAAATATTTATTTTAATATTAATGAATTTCTAAAATTGATTTGAGCAATTCGGTTGTTATTTCGTCAAACGTGTATTCTAAATTCGACCAATGATATATTACTTCCGGTAGTCACATTATTTTTGATTGGTTACTGTTTTAAGCAATGACAGATTGTTGTAAAATATAATCGAGTATGAAAGAAGCGCTTGGCATTAAAAGGGGGTTAAACATTTAAAATTTGTGTCTATTAAATAGGCACAACTTTTTATATAGAATTGACGAACTAACTTTATTGATTAAATTTGAAACGTTCTTTAAATTAAAATTAAACATTATATAAACATTTCTCAACGTTATTGATGATCTTCATTCGTCAGTGTCGAAAAATCATTACGTTCCTCATTTATTAGACACCCCAGGTTTTTTTATCATCGGGTTTTTTATACCGAGGGCACACGACGCGGTTACTGTGGGTAAGCACATATGGTAGCTGAAATTGAGAACATTACGTTTAATTAACATTTATTTCATTTCTGTTAATTGTTAAGGTTAAATTTAATGAAAGAATTTCATTTAAAGTCAAAGTCAAAATCTGTTATTCATATAGATTTTTCTATAAGCTCTAATGAACGTCATATGTATAATATTATTATGATTTGTTGAATCGTTTAATTAACTTAAAAGCGAAGTTTACAAGGGTTCCCCGCGCCCTGTACTGAGAAGAGCCCGCAACAAACTCAGTCGGCTATTTTTTTTGTTAGCACCATTTTCACAATAATTCAAACTTGGTTAGAACAATTTGTTCACAAGCATTATCATCATTCAAATAAGCCAGAATTCTTCAAAATTGGTTAAGCGGTTTAGACATGAAAACATAATAGACAGAATTACTTTCACAATTATAATATTAGTAACATGTTGTGGTACACCAAAGTCAGAACATTTGAAGTAATAGCTAACTAGCTTACCTAGCTTTTAGGCTATAAAGAGCATTTCCTTTAATATAACGTTAATTAATAATTGCATTAAGATACACATGATATTGTTGTAAAACCTGTCAATCTAATAAATACTTTTTTAATGCTGAAAAAAGATCCTATAATAATAATTTGTTAATTAAATTGCCCAACCGAAAAATGTACAGTATATTATATCAAGAGTTTCTTCAAACGTGCTTGTAGAATTAATTATAAATAACTTTGTAATTTTGAACAGACATAACTTGTAACTTTAGAAGCAGGTAATTACTTCTCGAAAATTTTCGCATCTCTAATTCCATCTAATTTACAGCTAAGATTAATAACGTCTGGGTGTAATTGTAAATAATAATAAACTTAGAGAATTTACATTGATAATTTAATTTAATTTTAGTTTTTCTGTCTGTTTTCTTGTATCTCCGAAACAGGTTATACCATTTTAATTAGACTTTCACTAGCATTACCTAATGTCACAAGGAATAACATTTATTATTTTACTTAGAAAAAAATTAAGTTTCTCCGTAAAAAACTTATAACCCTCAAAATTTTGCGAAATCACTTAATTCAGAAAATTACTTAAGACTGAGACTCATAAAATTACTTTAGACATAGATTATAATTGTAGATCACATAATTGTGTACACAAAATGTATCAATACTTTTTCCTAAGAGCAATAGTTTCTGAGACAACGATTTAAAAAGTTAAAAAAAGATGAACATTTGAAATTAAATAAATTCAGGATGTTTAATAATATGATTATAAGTGATTTTTATTACGTTTGACCTCAAATATCTTTTCTTCCAAGTCTCGCATGAGGACTTTTCAGATTTCAGTTACACATTTTTTGTAGATAATTATGAATTCTACAATTCTTACTGGGCGTCTTTATGATAAAACTTACTGTTTATCTGAAAATCCCGAAGAACGTAATTAACACGGGATTTATGAGAAAAACCATATTATAAAGTCTATTTGATATAATGAGAAACATTGAAAAAAAAAAACAAGAAAAGATTTTTTTGAATTTTTTAATCTTTGCATAGATTTATACAATTTGGGTGTATGACTTATAAGCTAACGAAATCGGCCTCAGAATTATATTTAGTTCATCTTTTTAGGCTATTTTGATACTAGTAAGACAGAATAAAGATAA
This sequence comes from Charaxes varanes, assembly GCA_024363005.1. Classification (NCBI taxonomy): domain Eukaryota; kingdom Metazoa; phylum Arthropoda; class Insecta; order Lepidoptera; family Nymphalidae; genus Charaxes; species Charaxes varanes. The sequence continues at coordinate 78,662 of JANCMC010020040.1, forward strand.
TTCTGTAAATTTTATAGTTTTTTCTCTTTTTATTACCGGTTTTGAATGTCTGGAAAAAAACTAAAAACCGAAAAAATATTTTTTCTTAAAAGCTCGTGAATTAATTGATTTGAATTTTGGATATGATTTAGAAACTAGATTTTAGAACAAAGATTATATACGTCTTATAAATCATGGAGAATAAAATAATTTTTAATTTAAATTTTTTGCCATAACACAATATAGGCACAATATTTTTTTTTTGAATTCCTCATTAATTTCTCTATAAAGTTGTCAAATCTAAAATCAAGGTGCGCCATTGTGAAAAAAACTTGTAGTCTATATATAAAGATATCTACATATACTTATAGTCTACATATTAAGAATACGTATCTCATATATATAAATGTATAAAAAGGGAAAGAAAAAACAATTGAGTAACTTCTTCAATTTCAACTCTATAATATTTGTTAACTTTTATAGATAGAGGACAAAAAGTGAAGAGCGCAAAATAATATTAGAAAAAATTAAATTAGTACAATTATGATTTCCATAAATTTTACAATCATTATGTACGAATGGACATAAATTTATTAATATCAAATTTTACAAATTTGTTGAGGTATGATCAAAGAATAAAAATTTTTGGTGCTAAAGACAAATTTTAAGTTCATATAATAATATAAATTATAATTAATATTTATTTCATTTTATACAGATTTAATATAAATTGACAATTTATGCTATAGTTATAAATATTATATGTGTATAATTATAGGATTTTATTTATATATTTAGTAGACTAATATAAAGCTGAATAAAGTATTCCTTTGCCTGGTTGTCGTGATGTGGTATAATTTTCGAAAATTTATTTGCGAGTTTTTTATTGGAGGTAGCGCCACGCTTGTAGTCGAAATAGGCTGGCGTGTCCGGGTACCAGTACCTTTTTCGACATGATGTGTCACGGTGTCACATCAAGTGATGGTATTGTTGTCGCGTTTCGTTCGGTTTGTGAGAATTCCCGGTGACCTAAAGCCTTCTTTAAAGGCCCGCAACGCATCTGCGAGCCTTCTGGTGGTACAAATGTTCAGGGACGTCGACAGCCACGTAAATAATAAACCGCCTGCTCGTTTACCCTTTGTAATATAAAAAAATATTCTAGATAAGAATAACCCTTTCTTCATCTCAATACCAGCAACGCATCTGCGTTTGTGAAGTTGCCCCTTGTTGTATAATTGTATAAAAATGTATATAATATTAGAAAATCTAGTATTATTGGCGACTTTTATAGCTTAGCTGAATCACACTTAGGTAATATCTAAATCGGATCAAAGCCTAAACGAGCTTTATGTAACGGCTTTAATTTGTAACATCAACTTCCCGCTCCAATAAAAGTATAAATAAAAAGGGATTGTCTGAAAAAAAGGGACCTTTGGATATGTATGAGGAATATTTACATACAAACCTCATTAAAATACAGTTTCCATCGATATTCGGTATAAATAAATAAAATTGGAGTGTCTATTTTTGGCCCCCAAATATTATTTTAAGTGAATGTGATGAATAATTTCAAAATATGTGCATATTTAGTTTAAAAAATAAATACTTTCTACTGTGCGTTTGTATTTAAAAAAAATTACAATTTTTATTTATCAGCATTTGAATATATTTTACTTGTCTGTTTCGTACAGGTAACCTCCGAAACTGTTTTAATACAACTTTCAGTACACACACTGAAAGACAGTCGTCATAAGAAATAAAACGGACTAATTAATATTAACAAAATTATTAAATGTCCGCACACACAAAAAAAGACTTTAAATAAAATTTAACCCCACGCATACAAAGTCGCGGCATATAGCTAATCTTAACGTTAGAGTTTCCACGACGCTTTAATTAGAAACAATTACCTCTTTAATTGGTGTAATCAACAATAAACCGTGGGTGATTTTGGGGCGCGTCTCTCCCCATGTATAGAACGCAGTATAGTTTCAAGGATAAAATATTAATCATAAATGTACATACATATATATACGCATATTTATCAACTTTCAAAATAAGTAAGTAATAAATAAAAAGTTTAGAATAAAATAGTCTACAGCAAACTGTTACAATAATAACAGGTGGTTATGACGTGCATAAGTGATATAAAGCAACTGTTTTGTTATAAATAAAATATTTTTACATAAGTATTTTAATTATAAAGTAAAGTAAATATTTCCCGAGAAATAATATTTTCAAAATTAGTATAAAATAGAGAAATAATTTATGTCACTTATATGTACATTTGGTAAAGTACCATACTTACAGTTTCGAAAAAATCGTCGAATTTTCAAACTTTTTCTAACAACCTAAATACATATAACAGTACTTTTAACATGCACAAATTAGATCCCACCACATTAACAGAACAGTAAGTATTTTCACTTATTTATTTCCAAAAAGATTTCGTAAACTTGGTCTCTATGCTGCCGACACGACATGCTCGTACCGTCACCCAAATAAGACTGTCGAAAAGGTTGTGTTCTGTACAAATCTGCCTGAAAACGTAACAGGGAAAATACGTACTTTTGGAAAAGAATAAACCTTGAGGCTTAAGCACGTTTTAATCATCTCTATACAATAAAAACCCTACTTATGTTTTCTTTGCTTTTAAAACTTTTCAGATAAATTAATCTTTACTTGAAATTTGTAATTTGAATTCAATTTTACACTTAAATGTATAATTCGAATCGAAACACCTTTCAAGCTTATTTTTGTAAGGATTATTAGAATAATATGTATATTTAGGAATATATGTCAACAAACCGAAAGTGTTTCGATTTTTCTGGTGATAAATATATATGGTGAGTATATTAATTATAGTATAAAATATACAGTTTTTTTTTAAATTATGTGATATTGTTACGTAAATCTTTACTCGCATATCGGTTATTATTTAATTTCGTGTAAATTAGCACTTTTTTATTATATTACAAAAATCTTCAAATCAAGCAATTTTTTGTTTGTAATAGACAGTTTAATTTTTAAACAGATAATGGTTCTCTCCTGGGAGCCTTATCTGTAAAGTTATGGAGCGCCAAAGTTTCAAGCGCCACGGTAATTATATTATTAATTGTTAATGACATCTTCGCATGGAAATGACAAATGATAATAATTAATATGCACGTCCTTATCGTGTCGTCATAGCATTACCTTGTTATTAAAATCCACGTTAAAACATAGGAATGACTGTCTCGGTAAGTGCAAAAACTAGAATTTCGGCGTTTAACTTTGAATTTTAATCGTTAATCCAGAATGTTCGCCAAGCTACGTCTACATAATTAAGTAATTATATTAAAAATGTGATAAAAATATGTGCATTCACAATAGCGATGTACATTCTCAATGGAGTTCACTTAGACGGAATGTATAAACGGTGGTTTCTATAGACCGATATGCGTTTTACAAGTAGGAGACACGGTGATGACTGTATTGGGTGGACGAAAATTATGTTTGTTTCATTCGGTGTTAAATATGACGCAATTTAATTTGTGCACTCACTACCGATTGCAACATTTACTGTAGATTATATAGCAACTAACTATTATTTGTACTTAATAGGACCTGTGAATTATTTTTTTTTGACAAAATTTGGAATTGTCACGTACTTGGTAATGATGTTGTGACCTTTTGGAGTCAAAAAAGTTACTAACATATTGGAGAATACTGTAAAATTGAAATTGGGCCAAATCGATGTACTTTTTGTGCTAAAAATATATACGTATACGGCACAAAAAGGTCCGGTCTTCATTTAGTTGGAAAAAACATCGAAAAACGCAATTTACACAAAATCAAATAATGACCCATATATTTTATTCAAGTGCAAATATAAATTAAAACTTTTTTTTACATTTATTTTTACATTATTTAAGTATATTTTATAATACATATATATTAGTCTACTAGAAGCTTTTTTTCTATTTAATACTTTTGTTATTAGTGTTATTCATACGAAGCCGCGATAGATCGCTAGTCAATTATAACACAATATTGAGAAAATCTAAGTGTTATTGGTTTTTACTAATCTAGTTTATCAAAGCTTTAAGAAAATATCTGTTATTATCCAAACAATGAAATCTGTAACATCCAAAATAAATTCGAAAACGTGAAGAGAATGCTTCCAATGAGATTATAGAAATGATCTTTGTTTGACTATTATTGGATTTAATATTGAATTATTATCTGGGAATTGTTACATAATTTGGTCTGTTTTTTCTATACAATATTGATGTATCTGTAGTAATGTAAATTTGTTGTTGAATTACCTATAAAATTCGGTCCATAAACTATTCAATACACACAAATAACCAAATCTTTCCTCTGTTACATATTGGTATGTCACATGGTGTCGGTATAGTGTTGTCTTTTTATAGCGGAACTGGCTAGTTCAAGAATTTGCAATATTGCATAATTTTTGGATTTTACCCCAAAGTAATCGATCTTCATATGAGAATTTCTTAAACCCGGGGTATGAATATGGAGAGTTAATTAAACATTGCGTCTTCGCGTTACATAAGCAGTAAATTTCCGTCCTACGTTGGAACTAAGACACATACTTTATATTTCATATTTTTAAAGTCAGTATATCCAAGTTAATCTTTAGCAATGTTTAACTTATTTTTATATGATTTTTACTGAAACGTTACATAACTAATAGAAGTACACGTATCGTATTTTACTTCCCAGAAATATTTACAATTGCTTCAAGATAATCAGAAATATGTAAGCGAAATTTCTTGAAATTGCGTTAGTATAAAGAGTTACGAGATATCGGGAAGCTATAATTTCCAGGAAGCGGTTTGTTTATCGGGACAACACATTATATTAACGATAAATATACATTTTTGATTAATTGTAATTAAGGTTTATAAAAGCAAACATTATGTAGAAGATAATGTATGATCTATTTACATATGAAAATAAAGCTATGTCTGTATGTGCTTTCCAATGAACAACCTTCTTTAACTTTACCAAACAAATGTTTTCCTGACTTTGATTGTGATGTGTATAAATAAAGGATAGCATGTCTATGTAGTAAAAAAGATAATATAATTTAATTTAAATATATTGTGTGTGCTTTGCATACAAATTATTATTTTTGAAAAACCAAAAGTAGCCAGCTGAATTCGTCCGCGTAAAATTAGGTAATAAAAAATACATTCAATTTTGGCGTGACGATATAGCCTACAGCTTTCCTCGATAAATGGGCTGTCTAATAGTGAAAGGATTTTTCAAATCGGACCAGCAGTTACTGCGATTAGCGCGTTCAAGCAAACAAACGAACTCTCTATATACTGCTTCCATATTTATACTAGAAGGATAATTAAATGCACACCTTTTGCCAGCGAACTTTAGTAATACCAAGTAAATGTAGGTACTTCTGAAATTAATTATTTACTCTGTATTCATACGGATTCTTATATTCGGACTTAATACAGGTTAATATAATACATAAGTTATTGTTTTTGGAAAACCAATAATTTAATAACAAGGGCTTTTGACTTTTTGCAATTGCTGCCATGACGTGATAAATAACAGATTTATTGGAATCACATTTCAAAAAGGAAACAAAATATTAACTTCTAGTTAGTAATAAAATATGATCGCTTCTTTCTTTTTTTAAGCAAGTTTCTTTAGTTTGTCTCATTTTTTCACTCACATTTTTCCGCATCTACTAATAATACTTTTTTGAAGATAAGGGAATAATTCTTCAAAATGGTATGCAAATTATCTTGA
>JANCMC010020089.1:0-32982 GCA_024363005.1 Charaxes varanes
AAAAATTCCACGACACAATGACTTAGCGTAATAACACATTATAATGTTTTAATAATCATATAAAATTTTATAATAACTTAATAATTTCTGCCGAATTTGAAACAGATGTGAAGGCTTTCTTTTCGACATATTCAATTTTTATTATCGATATCTTGTTTTCTGTTTGTGAATAGATTTAGTTGCATTTTTTTGACATGTCTACATAAAAAATATCACAGCAGCTTTTGGTATAGTTTTGAAGAAAGTTAGTAAAAAGTATACAATAATTAGCATATCTTACAAAAATTAGAAAGTAGCTGTAAATAACGCTATAATATTATTATATATATAATATAATATTATGCGCATTGGTGGTCGTACAAGCGCGTTGTACGAAACTGATCCTACAACGCGTTTTCGTATCATGTAGAATAAATCTACCATGTTATAGGGGGATTACAGTATTATTATATGGCTAAGATAAGTATTCGGGACCAGTATGCAAATTTAGTGATGTTCTTTTTCTTTTACCAAAATCGAATACACGGAGTGATTGACAAACGTGACGAGTTTCAGGAGTTCAGTAGTTTTTCCCATCCCATAAAATGCCCTATATGCCTTTTCACTTTAATACTAATAAGCCAAAGAAATTAAAATAAGTAAAATTTAAAAACTATAATTATTTTTTTAACCTTTGCGATATTTTCATTTTAACTATTACAAGCGAACGTTGGCTTACTCTTACTATGTAATATCAAATTATTGCGCCATTTATTGGTAACCATCGCCAGCCATAATCACTTAATGTAACGATGTCACGTTGCCGTAACGACGGTAAACGCTGCGCTTGAACCTTACAACGCAACGTTGTGCGTTAAAATCAAGAGACCAAAGTTTAAGGAATGAATCATCTATCTAACGTTATCCCGGTCAAGTACCAGAGTCCGCTTAAATTTTAGTGGCTGTGAGGAGAGTTAATATGACCGTCTACCGTTTGACGTCTTCCCCGAAAGTCTTAAAATCTCACGACTAGTATAACTCAGTGACATTAATCAGGACCCAGTGTTTTAAGTGCCTTCCGAAACACGGAGGTCGAGGACTAGTTAAATTAATACACACCATAATAAACACACGTAGTTTTTGTAACCTATAAAGTCAAAATCTTTTATTCACTTTTTTACAAGCTCATATGAACGTCATATATATTATTATGGTTTTTATAATAATTTTTTAATCATCATAATTATATAATTTCAAATAAAATGCAAAAGAAATTAACAGTTTACGTACATTGTTAGTTGGCAGTAAATCAAACGGTACTACCAATTAAGCAATTAACCCATTAACAATCAAATTCAATTTCAATGGAAACTACGTAGCGTATGCGTGCCCTCTATGCAGACGTCTTTGTAAGCAGCACAATGGCTTCCTCCTAATATATTAATCTTATAAAGGCAATTAATCAGATTTATGAGAAAATTACGGTAAACGATATGTAATGTAAGAGCTCAAAAGGAGCTGACTGTAAATAAAAAGCACATCGATTTCGTTAAACAAGGTTCAAATATGAAATCGAGAGTCAAGCCGGTTTCCATCTTAGATACTGCACCCGATTGGGCTCTTTTGATGGATAATAATTTATTATAATATAATGCATCATTTGTATTCAAAGCCCCATTCAATGTTATTGTAAAATAAAAGGTATTGTACAATGTTATTGGAGGTCTAGGGGCCGCCTTATATACTTAGAGAATATACATAGACTTCAAAGTTAGTAGTCAAGAACTATTCCAAGGTTTTGAGGACAAGTTTTCAGAGCCTTGGTGTTAAGATTGAAGATTCGAAAGAAGATATACAAAAGACATTTCTATAACTCTTAAAAGAGCACAGTAAAGCGCATTTATAATTTATAGTTGACATGCAAAAATGTAATTTAAACTCAATTTTGTAAGAATTATTTTTAAAAGAGTGGCTAACGAGTGTCTTGCTGATTCTTCTCGTGGATCGACACTTCGGAATCAGTGGTAGCTTCTAAAATATTTGACGATTCAAAAGGGCTTGTAAAAGTCTACTTGAATAAAATATCATTTGAATTTGAATTTGACATAGTAAAGTCATATTTTCATAACATATTTTGATAGTTCACTGAAACGCTTTCAGTAAATTCGTCTGCCTTCTCTCTGTCGTCACTTTGTCGGGCCAAGTGTTCTGCCTAGCCCATATTATTTTATAAAATATGCGTAAAAATTATTTACTTAGTGTTAAATTATGATGACGAATTTACCGTAAACTTGCAAAAGTCTATTTCCCAATTCCACTGAACGAAACTTTCCAGGAATTGAACCTGGGAACTTCTACTGAAGGGGACAACGCTTAAATATCATCAAATTAACTTCCGATACTGAAATGGTTTGTAAAATTCATTGTGTTATTATTTTATTATAAATTATGAAATAATATATAAAATATATATTAAAAAAAAAATTAAAAGTGCTTGATATTTTTGGAAAAAAATGAACCACATAATTTGTATAAGACAGTATTTAAATATTGTATATTAATAAATTATAGTATCATATAAGAATTAATAAAAAACCAATATGCTTCAATTTTTAAACAAAACTAAACACTTCCGCAAAATGAAGCCACTGAGTTCATTTAAATAACCCGCAATAGATAGAGTATGTATTAAAAAACCCTTTGACCCCTTCGGTTAATATATCATCCTTAAGATCGTACATAAGTAGACCTAGACATGGCCTAAGATGTACGAGCGCTCTTATCCACTGCATTAAATCAAATTAAAATTTATTTATTCACTTAGGCTTTTACAAACGCATGTGAAAGTATTTTTTTTTGCATAAATACTTTTTAAAGGGTATACAAATATTGGGTGCCATTAGTGACGTAAAGACACGAAATATATTCCGAAGTGGATACTGAATTAAGATTTTCTTATTTTGAGATAGTTCTAAAAGGTTTTATATTTTACTTGCTACTGTGCGATTTCGTCCGCGTGAGCCACCTCCATTACTTAGGGGCTTAAAAAATAGTTTGCGACCGATTCTCGAACCTAACAAATATGCGCAAAAGTTTTCATAAGAATCGGTCAAGCCCTTTCGAAGGGGTTTGGCAAAAAACACTGTGACACAAGAATTTCATATATTAAAATTAAAACACTTTTCTAGTCTACTTGTTTTTGCATTTAAAAAATTCTGTTATAAGTTTTTGACTAGAAATAGGCCCTTGTAACATAAAAAAAAATGTTATAATAATTAAAAAATTAGCATTCGCACACCTTCCTCTATATGAACTACAATTAAGCTAAATTTCATATTCCGCCGTCAGCGCAATTTTCGTAAAATGGTACCTAAAGTCTTCGCTTCACGTATAATATATAAATTACTATTACAATTCTTATGCCTTTGTCACACATTCTTATTGTACTTCCTTTCATTGCTTCTTTTTGATATGTACTAGTATTTTAGTCTATCGATATTCAAATTCAATTAATATTATATCCGAAGAGACTTTTAAAAGCTTTTTTGAATCGTCAAATATTTTAAAAGCTACCACTGATTCGGAAGGGTCGAGCCACGAGAAGAATCAGCAAGAAAATCGTTAGCCACTCTTTTAAAAATAATTGTTACAAAAATGAGTTTAATCCATTTCTGCATGTTAACTATAAAGTGCAAAGCTGAAGCGACTCAATTCCAAGCAGTTTTATCCTTAATATAGTTTCTTGTTTTGTTGCTTGTATAATATTAAATAAACGTGTTTTTAAGTTGTTGTTAAAATTTAACGATAGGCGTTTTATCAAAAAGTGAATGATAGTCCGTTTATTTTGTGCAAAAATGTAATTTCTATACGTGTTAGGTATTATTATTTAGATAAACAGTAAAGCTTTTTGTTTTAGCAACTTCATTACGTATATCCATTAGACTATTAGTCAGTAGAAAAATGCGACATCTTTAGGGGCACTAAAGCATGAGCGTCACTTGCATCTCTGGGAGAGAGAGCGCGAGCTATAATTTATGAGGCGATTCGTCAGACCGCTTAGAGTTCCTGCACCGCTCCCAGCTCCACATCCTTTATTTTATTATACGATTTTTTTTTCTTTAACATTATGTCTCTAATCTCATGGAAAAGCAACATAATCTCGTATCACAATTAAGGATGTTTGTATTTTTAGATGTTCATTACTCGCTGAAACAAATACAGATGTGAATGAAATTTGAAGCCACATAAAAATTTTAAACAGTTTTAACAGGATAATTTGAATTAAAATTGAGTCCCGCTCAATTCTAAAAAAAATCTTTGCGTTCGAAGTAGTTCGAACATTTCAGATAAATGTAATTTTTGTTATTAGCGATTGTCATAGAAAAAAAGTAATAAAAAAATAATTTTAAAATAAGATGTTGCTTGCAACTGTAAAAAAAACTCCATTGCTTCAAATAAATAATAGTATTTTATTATGAATAACAAATTCTTATCCTAATGTATATTCGTAACCCGAGCAAGGATTATCCCTTTAAAGGGAAAGCTTTATAATCTTAACCGATTGAAGATTTATGTTCGGGAAAAAGAATCGTTTGAATTTTCTTTTTCGTAATACGACCCCTTTATTCATAAAATTAGATATCCATCGGTTGTATTTCTGCCCAATGGGCTATAAGGGTTTTGTTACAAGCCACTCGCAAATACTTTTCTGCCTATAAACAATGTTTCTACGTTTTTATAAGCCTAGTTTACATACAAGAGTTTATTTTCTAGACCGTACTCTTAAACTACTTTGAAGATTGCGTTTGTATTTTACCAATAGAATAGTAGAAAAACAATTATATTAATCTTAATGTTACTTTACACGCAGTTGTAATTAAAACTTTAATAATTTCGGGTTATTGAAAGTTACAAACAAATGTTTGAATTAAATTAAAATTTCCATTAAAAAACACATATAACTAATACCAGTACCTAATAACCAGTTAAAATCAGCAGGAAAGCTAAAAATGTGTCAAAAGTACATTACTGTTGCTGTGTAGATTTAGGTGTGGAAATTTGTGTTCAAACCAACATACCAAGGCGGTTCTGAAGGAACCCCAACATTGCATTAGATCCGCAAAGTTTGAGTATGCACGTGTGGATAATTTCTAAGCTATCATATGCAAGCTTGCTCAGAAAGATAAGTAGATTATTAAACAGTAAAATCATTCTCTTCAAGCTAGTAACACTCTAGAGTCTAGACTGATGTTGGAGTTAATAGACATGAGCAGAAATAGCAGACAATGAGAGCACCAAAATACGTGCTCCTAAACTGTCTCCACAACCCTATACGCTCTGAAAAAAGAACTCTAGCAACTCTACTCACCAGCAGAAACACAGCCTTAATAGTATTGTTTGGCAGTACTTTTCTGCAGGTTCAAGGTACTTCTGTATGTGTAGACATTCACATAACGAATGAGAAATGTGATTATGTTCTACCCCTACTGAATCTTTTTTCTTAGGGTTCCTGTAGTATAACGTATTTTTAAGTACTAAAAAAATAGGTGCATTTACACGTATAATTATTTTACAAAATCATTTAAAAACAATAAATTAACCACATAGATTCGTGATGTACACAAAGCATACTTTACGTCACGCCTGCGGTTTAAGCGGTGGTCGAGTTTCACAATTGGTCACATTTATTTTTTCCATATATTGGTATTTAAACAACTATGTATATACAACATTTTATAGGTAATGATAAATAAATTTACTGCATAATTTTAAAACATATACCGGTAGTGTATTGGACTGAACGTGACGTTTATATTTTTCATTATTAAGTATATTGTTATTGCAGAAGTATGTATATCTATATGCTTTCATCAGAATTTTACTGCTCCGCCTCAAAATTTTTTTGGAGATCAGTTAGTCGTATCTACTGTATGCAGGAGCAAATACAAGCACTAATATTCAATGCGTACACTAAAAATCTCATTCAAATTCACGCAGGCCCAAATCAGAATCAAGATAAATTTAGAATCGATACGATAAATTATTTACCATTGAAAGAAGTTTTTGCCGCAGTTAATTCAACGGAAAATCCGCAGTAACTCTTGCAAACTTACTCTTCGAACGTTCCGATTGAATCAGGGTGAGTCCAACGAAATCTGAACTTTAATCTCGTTTCCCCATTCCTTTAACCGTTTTTCTTGCAATAAATTGCGTCAACAAGAGGCGTATTATATCCTATACTAATTGAACGATTGTTATTGAGATAAACTTCAATTTATATGAAACGAAAAAAGAGAATATTTAATTACTACAGGTCTTTTAGAAACACCTATTTCATTTAAAACTAGAGGAAAACATTTTTAATTTTTAACATAAACAGTTAACGGAAGAGTAATACTTTAAAATTAATTCAGAAATAGAAAGATATCACGTAAATATGGCCTAACTTTAGGCATTAGTCGTAGACGAAGACGCGAGACCCATATTAAGTCCAGCTGTCCTTGATTTCAAGAATATGGTATTTTATATAAAAAATACACAAACTATTAGGATATGTGCTCTCGGACCAACTTAATATAAAACTTAAAGATTACCTACAGCTATAGAAATATGATCAGTATGCCGATCAGAGCGAGTCTTATTTGCGACGGAGTGAGCAAACCCACTCTCGCCGAATTTGCAATTCGTTTGTGGACTGTGAAATAGTCAGTGCCGATTCTTTTGAGGTTTTCCCAGCTAACGATTCACGTACTGATATTTTAGACAATTCAGTCACATACAAGCTTCAAAATAACTGAAGAATTTCTAAATAATATAACGTAATCGTGGGAAGGTTGCCCCATGATTATTTAATGACATAAAGAAGTATCATGGCGTAAAAACTCTGATCCAACATTATTAAATTTAAGCCGTAATTCGAGAACATTAACGTTTAACCATTAATGTTACGTAAAAGTCATAACAGTGGCTAGCGTTGATTTATTGCACTTGAAATTGAAAGTGTTGAAGAACTTGAGGTGACTGGAAAAAAATTAATAGGCACGTCTTTAAAGTGATGTAAACCACCAGTCTAGAGCCCGTTTAAGTTAACAAAGTAGTTAAAGATAATGTTCAACATTAAAATCATTGCTGAGAGTATCTATTAATGACTTCGCTTAATTTTCTTAGTCAAGCAACTCTTAATTTTCTGCGATTGACATTGACGTTAAAAATGATGGAGCATCCAGTAAAGTTGTCTCGCTTAAACATCAAATTTTATTGGCTTGAAATATGATTAGGTATAAAGTTTTATTGACATGAATATGATGTTTTGAATGAAAAAAGAACTAAAAAATATGTCATATTGCAAATTTATATTTATCATTGTGGATGGAGTAAGTATTACGAAGAAGAAGTAAGCCCTAAATGGAACGTGAATCCTAAGACATAAAAACTTACCAAAATATGATAACATTTAAATTTGCACTATCAAGAAAGACTACTGGATAAGAGCAAGGTCAAACGCTAATGTTTACTCAACGATAACAGACTTTACAAATATTATATAATAGCGAATGTTTTTTCTGACACTGAAAGTTAAAGATAGACTAGCAAAAAATCACAACTTGATTCTAGGTGTAATCCAAGATTAAAAACTGTCTTACACCGAGCAACATGAACTTTCAAACGTTAAGTTTACGTGAAAGTCATAACGCGAAAGCTACGGCGGTTAGCACTGATTTATTGCAGTTGGAATTGAAACTGTTGAGGAACTTGAGATCTGAAAAAAGTTTTAATAGGTACCTCCTTAAAGCGATGTAAATCACCAGTCTAGAGCCCGCCTAACTTGATAAGATTAACCAACATCTTATTAATGTACGTTATAAACGTCATTACCATACTATACTAGCACGAGATAAATTTAAGAGTTTGCTTATATTCTTAATTTGCAACAAAAATTATAACTATACATAATAGTGCCCATTGTCTGGCGAATTTCTAGTTCCTCATCGAAACGGAATCGGCCATGTGATGGAAAATGAATTTATTTATTACTGATTAGAAGATATGATACAGGTTCGATAAAAGAATTAGTCTTGTTAGGTGAAACAGAGGTTTAGGTTTTCCTATATTTTTGACATAAAACGCGCGAAACTTAACATTTCTTAATTTATTATACGTTTACTTAACGGGAAATTTTCGATTCTATATTTAATATTTCATAATTGATAATAATCTTATTACGACGCTAACCTGTGTTAAATCAAATTAAATCATCATTTATTTGCTATAAAACATGGGTAACAACATAATCTTATAAATAATTAATTTAGATAATCTTGTAACATTTGTCATTTTTAAGCGCCAATCATAAATAATATACTAATATAGGTTAGTGCCAGTTTCATAACATAGACTGTCAAAACGTCACATAAGTGTCATACTGGAGCCAGACATAGCTCAATGTGTTTGTACGTTTTTGTCCTTAAAGTCCACAAAGTACTACAAAGCTTTTCACAGTTAAACAAAATCCCCGGCCACACTACATGAACATTGAAATGATCATTCAATTGAAGCTATGTCTAGCTCCGGCATCAGAGAAGCCACTCTACAGAGCATAGCCGATTATTATAAAAAACCTTTTTACTTCACTCGAAGTGATAAATATAATATTTATAGTACGCATTATAGAACGAAGGATAAAAAACTCTTCATAATTGTTATTATTGTCTCATTTCTACGTTCCCTTTGTACGAAATAGCTACAGCGTCTGGCCCGGATAAAGTTTGCTTCCAATACTTTGATACAAAATTTCTCGCTGGTCATAAAAACACGTTAAAAGAACGAAACAATATTAAAAAGATTTATAGTCTTACCAAAGAAGCACTCTTGTAATAAAAGTTTTTAACAGCGAACAAAAGCGGGTCCTAGTATGTTATGAAATATATATATTGCCATATTAAAGATGCTTGAATAACATAAATAAATTCACCGATACTTTATACAGATACTGAGTATAAATTTCATTGATACTTTTTTTTGCGGTGAAATGCGTACATTGAAATTCACACGGTTTTGTCAGTCAATACAGCCATTCTCTTTTACTCTCATACTGCGATGGCGCAGCGACCCAAATTGGATCTTGGCCTCGAAGGCTAAGCGACGCTATTTCTTACGGTACTACGTGACCTGAAGCTGACGTGGGTCCCTTCGACTTGGTCCTTCCAGCGGTACGTGGGACGCCCGACTGGTCCGGTCCTCCTCGGGTGTCCAATGTATACTCGCTTTGCCGACCAACCGTCACCCATTCTCTCTACGTGACCGAGCCAACGAAGTCGCTGAGATTTCATTTCGCCTAAGATGTTAGGCTCGGCCACAAGCTGTTCAATTTCGGCGTTGGTTCTTAATCACAAAGACACAATAATTTTTTACAATTTCTTTTTAATTAGTCCCTCCAATCTCCATCTATGCTCAGGACCTGGTACTTTGTGCTGATTTTGAGAATTTGTAAGATCTCTATAAGGATACGAATTAAGAATAATCAAATATATACACATTTCGAAAAAACAAAAGCACGAAATTATGCAGAATTTATATTATTTCATTTGGTCCAAATTATCTTTAATCAAGCCATTCGAAATTACCGTATATATTTAAATAAACTACTCATTTGGTAGTATACTGTACGAAACGATAGAAATATTGGAAATACATTTGCAATAGAATCGAATTGCTTTTATGGGGTTCGAAAATCATTACAAATAAATAACTATTAATAGAATTTATACGGTATTTGTAGTATCACTAGCTATTTTTGTGAGCCCTTGTTGTGAGTAATACAAGTTAGGATGGCATATATCTATCTCCTAAGTATAACCCACAGTAACCATTTTTATCTCTTACGTATTACAAAAAAATAATGAAGTATTTACTAAGCTATTTTAAAGAATACCGTATTAATCCTTATCCAATTAAATACGCTAGATACGTTGTATATTTTATGCAGATCAAAAATGTTCTGTACTGCATATCATTATAATGAATATCTCAGAAGATTGTATACATTTAAAATGCCGAGGTATTATAAATATCGTAGGAGGCGGTCGATGAGGTAAGCAACCATTAGATGGCGCTGTTTTGATAATGCATTTCAATAGTAAGAGTAAACTATCGTTAAGGCAGGACAAAGTCTACGGACTTCGTTAGTATTTTATAAACTAGATTCGCTTCATTCGCATTATTACAAAAAAAGACATAGATGCCCAGGGATTCATGGGAGACTGGAAGGGGGATATAAGATGGCCACGCAAATTTATCTTTAGATAATGAAGAAATGAAACACCGCTGCCGCTGCCGTGGTTGAAACTCAGCGCCGACGCAAAATTATATAGTTAGATCTAATTTTCACATTTCTGTCGAGTTATTTAGTTTTTGGGTATGAAAATAAGATTGGGTACCTCTGATTTAGGCCATGATGTAAGCGGCAGGTACCTTGACAAATGTAACATTTAAGGACTTCTTTCAGAATAAAGGCATGATATAATTATGTTATTGTATTAGCGGTGTTATTACTTTTATCCGACTTTACAAAGCGAGAAACTCTTGTGAACTTTATTATTGCAATGAATATTTGAACTATAGAATAAAATTAACTTTTTTAAACATCCTACTAATACAAAATAATGCTTTAATAGTCAAAAAATATGTTTAATTATTGTACTCCATAAAAAAGTAATCTAAAAATATAAACACATCATTATCCATAGCCCTTTCTCTCCCACTGTTGGGCAAAGGCCTCTCCTTACGGTCTTGAGCCAATCTGGACCAGGTTCATAATAAACACGTAATGTAAAGTAATATAATATTGTACCGATTCAGGACTCTCAACTTAACGCCTCATTCGATCCAAATTTCGTGATAATAAAAATATTACAATGTGTAATTTACTTCACAAAACTATCCATTGCAAATTCCACTAGCTAATTGGAACGTAATCACTATTGATTGAAACTTTATTTGCGATGGAATTAGGATAAACTTAGGTCGACAACACACTGACTACACAAAACGAATAATTATGTAATCTTATATAAAGTAATTTGCCATTGCGTGAATCTTATTCACAGTGAAATAAAAAATAGATAAACAGCACGTACTATCCGAACCCATTTGCTTCTGTATATCAAAACCATCATTAAGATTAATACACAAATTCTGAGGGGAAAAAATAAAGCTTTTGCCGTACACTGACGAATGGTGAACAGTAACGAATGAGCACAATCAAAACTTGGAAAAGATTGAAAGCCGCAAATGTCTGCCAGAAATATTTTCCAGTTAACGCGAAATGCGCGCTAAAAGATTTGCAAAGTTTTAATCTATTTGGGAAATTATTTGAGAAGTTTTATGCTTTAGCAACATCTTTATAAACAGACAAAATGTACATGTACTGTATTAAATATAGACTTCAATCAGAGGCATATATAGAGGTTAGAAAAAATATTTTATTAGCTAACCAGACACAATAATGAGTACTGAATCCTAACTTCACTACGTAGCGAAAATATTCCGAGAATGAGGTTACATATTTGCGTAAGAAAGATGTTTATTTATACACTAATATATTATATTGTTAAGTAAACACTTAACAATTATAATATTAAACCTACATATGATATGTATGGCTATGTTTAATATTCGTATTATATATTCCGGGCCAAAATTAGTTTAAACGTGCCGGAACCCCAAAATTTAAGTAACGTTACAAAGTTAAGCTAAGCCTCCTGAGTTATATTTCTTTAAGGAGGTGGCTATTAAAAGTTTTTTAAAGATTGCAACTTTAACACTTTCAATTCCAACTGGTATAAATCAGCCCTAACCGCGGCAGAATTCACATTATGAGTCCCTCGTAAAATTTACATCTTAAAGTTAATTTTCTCATATCTCGACTTAAGCAATTGTCTTTCATTAGCTCGTATGGATGTTATAAAAAGGTTAAGAGCATGGAGTTCATTATTTTAAAACATTACCTTATTATCACTTTAAATAACGTTTGATTAAGACTGTTCTATAATATTTACTTGTAGAGCTTAAACAGCTTCATGGGTGACTATCATCAATTATTAAAAAGGACATCTAAAGCCGTACTAGTAGGGTCATACCAGATTTGACTAGGCAGGGAGGGAACACTGGCAATCCGATGTGCCTCAACGCACGTTTCACTTCGACACCGAAGCATCATCAGGAGATAGACTCTACAAAGGTTATTCGTAAGATTTTACTACATACCTATACAACTACGAACTCCAAACCCAAACGGATTCCAGGCAAAAGGGTGTGCATTTCCATGATAATGGGAATCATCCTTATTCGCTATCCATCTTTCTGGAATGTACTCCTGTGGCCGTGGAAAGTGCTCTTCCATCATGGATAACATTTGATGGACAAATGAAATACTTGTCTGAAATATTCAATATTTTTCAATTTATATCAGTTTTCATGAAATTAAATATATTTTTAAAGTTAAGTGAAATGGTATTGAGATTTTCAGATATTTGTTACCATTACATAATTTAACAATACCAGATTACGCTGAATTCAATTCTTTCATTTGAGCTTGTTAATAAAGCGTTATAATACAAAGTTATATTTTGTATATATTCACAATATCTACACAATTTTTTTGTTGAAGTTACTGATGGCTCAATAAACTTAAATAACATTTACTATGATTAAAAAACTTGTTCTTTTTAAGGAAATTTATAACTATACTATTAAATAAATATAATAAATAAATATATAGGACTATATGACAGACGGACGTCTGTTTCTAAGGTAGACAACTGCCTGTGTTATAGGTAATAGTCGCCTGTTATACACAATTTTTTTTTGTAAATATATAAATACATACATATGGATAATACACCCAGATTGGAGGCGGGAATCGAACCCACGACCCCGGAGCAGAATGCAGGGTCAGCCCGCTGCGCCAACGGGCCAGTCAAAGATTAAAAAAATTAGGCAATGATTACTAACATTTTTGTGTATCTCGTAGCCCATAATATTATATTCTTTAGTAGTAACTCTTGTTTTTCCTGACACATCTGGCAACATTCTCATTGACTCTTTTATGCACGCCTTGAGATACGGTCTTTTATCCTTATCCGATATGATTTCTTCTCGCAGTTTGTGTTGTTTTTCCAGATTCGTCGACAACAAGTACAGTGTCATAATCATAGTAACTGCAGTCTGTAAACGAAATTTGATACACAAATATTGTGAAGGAAACCCAAGTAGTAACATCTACATTACAGAAAATAAATTTAACTTTGTAATATTTTATTCATCTCACCGTATCGACACCTGCAAATAACATATCAGACGCCATAATTACAGCAATGTTTTCGTCAATTTCAAGTAATTTCTCCAAAACACTCTTTTCTGATGGAGTTGCAGTGACCTTACAGTGTAATTCATCCATAGCTTTTCTGATGCAGTGTTTACTGATACTGAATTTTTATTAACTTTTATTAGTTAACACAAACCATAGTACATATTATTAATCGACCAGAAACTAATCTATTTTAATTTTAAGCATCTACTACGTGAATTTAAAGTGTTTTGATCCTCATTGGTGTATTATTTATATATCGTTCTTTTTTTTTTTAAAGAAAAGTACTATGCACTAATACATAACACGTTCTGGACAACAAACTGCTAACCTTAAAATAAATAAATCCCAAACAGAACTATACGAATATTTACTTAATTTGGTCTTCGTAGTTTTTCATGGCTCTATTAAATTTTGGAGCTGAAAAGTATCTCCAGAAGCTTGGCTTAAATTCCAATTCATCGGTTGTTTTAAATAAGTCATGAATGATTTGAATTACCTTGCAGGCGAGTCTTCAGGGAGAGTAGGGTCTATGCAGTTAAGGCGACCACCTAGTACCACTACGCCAATAGACTCTAAGGCCCATAGGTTCATCTCTACATCGAAATTGCCTTCCAACATATATTTATCGTTGCGTAGAAATCTCATCCTAAAATATAAATTTATTAATAAACAACACTAGCTTAAAAGATAATTAAAGCAAACATTCTCGTAAAAAGTTAACATTATTGTAATGTTGTAAGAATATTCCGAAGAACATTATTCAAAGCTTTTCAAGCAATTATTTTTCTTTGTAATTAAACCATAAATATATTAACAAATATGCAGTTAACGTAACATAAAGATAAACAGGATATATATTTTTTTATATACTGCACAAATAATAGTTAAAACTAATGAATCCCAGTCAATAGAAAACATACAAAATAACTTGATTTGTAACTGTAACAAACAATATCTTAAGGCTGAGAGCAACCATCGTTACTTAAATCTTCTTCCTAGCGTTATCCCGGTCTAATACCAGGGTCCACAGGAGCGAGTTAAGATGACCGATTGCCATCTGACGCCACCCTCGGAGCACCCATGTAATCTGCAACCTCTCACGGCTAATATCACTCAGTGACATTAATCGGATGCCACTATTTTATGTGCCTTCAAAAACACGGAGGAGGTCGGATATCAAATATAAACTAGTGTTAGAATGGGTCATCCATTTATCACCCGGTAGCAGCGAGAGCTACCTAACCTAGCACTTGTCTCAAAGGTATACCACTGATCAGACCACGACACCTCGATCCTTAAATAAAAACAATAATTTAGAAAGAGAAAATAAAATTAAATTTAACCGTTCAATCATGTCCTCTGCTACTTCATCCAGTATTTTAGTATACAACGCGATACTTTTGGAATTAAGCAAAATTGGATTTACTGTCGATCGACATTTCTTCCAGGGCTCGCCGTAACTGAAATGATTATAATAATTTTAATTTTAAGATTCCTTGTAAAACAAAATTCATTGTTTTGATCAGAACGTACACAGTGATTAAGCCAGTTGGGGCATCAGGAGGTGCATCTTTATGACGATAAAGTTTCTTTTGTAAGTAATCTAGCGTTTTGAAACCAGGCCGAATTGGCATCCAATTTTTACCTCGTAATATCTAAAATAATAAAAAACGTACATATATTTATATATTAATACGTGAAGCAAAACCTTTCGATAGGTACCATTTAACGAATATTGCGCGAACGGAGGAGTATGAAATCTGGCACAATTATAATATAACTATAGTTTAGTGTGGAAAAGCTAATACTTTTATAAAATATGTATTACAAATATGACATAAATAAAATTATTAAAATTAAACCTTACGCACACCAATGCGAAACGATTTACACACACATATGTAACATTTTATTATAGAATGATGTCAAAGCTTAATCATAACGACCGTATGTTATATTAATTGGAAATAGAACAATAAATATGGTTGTATTAGTCCATGTGATACGCAAACAAAGGATTGTGGCCGAATTCTAACTAGACAGCGATCTCTGTTTTTTTTTTAATGACTGGAAATTAATGGCAAGGAGTAATAATCTTGATTTTACCAACAGATACAAGAATATTTATAAAAGGCCAACTATAAAACTACTATTACTTACTTGCGCAGCAGCCTCTGCGTCAAAAACCATTAACATCGGTGGACTTCCAAAATTACCTTCAAGTCTTATAACAGGCTCATAAGTAGCATATAAAAATTCCAGCAAACCTTCATCTTTTTTGTACAAAGAGCCTTAAACATTTTAATTTACTGATGATCATAAAATTCCTGTGATTATTAAAATCTCTGTATTATAGATATGTGAAAAATTTGAATACTTTTTAAGAATTATTATCCATCCTAACCTAAAATGCCTAGAATTTTGTTTTTAATATTACAAGGGGCAAACGGGCAGGCGGTTTCTTTAATGACTGCTGACGCTCATGGACATCTGCCCCACCAGAATCGTTGCATATGCATTGCCGACTTTTAAAGAGGGTATTAGGCCACCCGGGATTCTCACAAATCAAAATAAACTTTTTCGAATAGGTGTGATGAAAATTACTTTGTAGAAATCCATGAATAAAATTTACACAAGATAATTTAACTTTACCCGCGTGTCTCTCCTGCGTGATTTTCGCAAAGTATCGCCTGATTACATATATACTGTATATGTAATATGTATATGTAGTTGCAGTATATGTATGTAGAAATATCATTTAATTAATTAACGCTGTAAAATATTAAACTAGTAGATGGTTATAAAGAAATTATTAATGTAATCACCCTGTTATATTTTTATTGATTTTTTTGCTGATTTCTGTTATTTTTATTTTGACTTCTCTCGTTCTTTTTTCCTTGTAGTATATATATATATCTTGGCCATGTTATACGCGACAACCTATCAGACGTGGACGATATAGACAGACAAAAGAGAGCCATAGCGGTGCGCGCCAATATGATTGCGCGGCGTTTCAACATTTTATTATTATTATTATTATTATATATCATATAGGTTGTAGTAAAGGTTGCAAGTAAAGTATTTTTTATTAGTTCTTTATTTGTATGCCACCACAATTACCAAAAATAAAGTAGGATACGTTATTATAATGTTTGGTTGGCAACCCTAGGCCCTTAGGGATCCTTAATTTTAATCATTTTGATTTGTTTTTCACTTATGTCGCACCCAGGCATAGCTCAAAGTGTTGGTACATTTTTTTCCTAGAGACTATAAAGTTCTACAAAATTTTGCGCATCTACACAAACTCCCCGGCCACGCTACATGATCAATGAAATGATCATTCAAATGAAGTTATGCCTGGCTGATCGGGATAAGGCTAGGTAGAAGAAGACACTTTTCTAACAGAATTTAACGGTGAAAAAAATGATAAATCAAATTAAATATTCTTGACACTGGGTAGAAAAAGAAGAATAGGTTTTCCTAGAATTTTTTGAAAAAAAAAACCTTGTTAGAGTATTTTTCATCATTACATCATCATTCAAAATCATTACACTGTAAATAATTCTGCCGGGCCAATCCTGGCCACATCACAACATGTTCTGAATTGATAGTCTTAACATGGAAATATAAAACAAAGAATAATATAAAAATTAGTAAATATAATAATATCTATAAATATACGTATGTATACTGGACATCTCACGGAATCCTAGAGAGACAACCAAAGTCTTTATTGTATTTCACGATAGTTATTATTATTATTGTATAGCAAATAGATAAATAAAACATTATCCCGTAAATGTTATTCAATAATAAAAAAGTGAAAAAAAAAATTAGTTTTATTCCTATTATAAGTCAAAACCTAACCTAATCCTTTACTTTAATACAATATATATAAATAATGTCGTGAATTTACATTCCAACGATAGTAGTTTCGTTTGACGGTCTTTATCGAAGAGCCTCGATCAACAACTTGAATGGCTCTCCTTTGAAAATTGGGTCAAGGGTCTGATACAAAAGGCCGTGTTACTTAAAACGGCGCGTATTGCGAGGAAACAGACAATTTATCTTCTCGAGAAATAACAAACAATCAAGTTTCATCGAAGATCGCTCTGAAAAAATGATCACGACTTCTTAATGGAAGAAATAATAAAATCTTTCCCATGTCAATCCAAAGATATTAATAATTTAACGAAGACTAATTTTTCCAACCTTCGAAAAGTTCTTTAAGATACGGAAAAATTATTAAATATTTGAGAAAAGAATCCATTCATTAAGAATTTTTTGATCAAAGTTTACGCTTGTCGCCAGAAATGCCTTATTTAAAATATACGTGATGAATTTTCTAGGATATTCTCATTTAAAATAAACATAAAAATGTAAATACATAAAAATTTCGATAATTTAGTATAGCAACGTCTGTTGTAATACAAATTAACGATAACGTTTTGCCTGTTCTGTTACGGAGTAAGATTGGCGCTCATCTCCCTCATACAGCATCCCTGGCATCTGGTGTTCATTGAGGTGAGTACGGCCTTTTCGATACCTAGTTGTGGTTAAATATTTTTTTAAATTTTCATATTAAGAATATTTCTTTAAGTAAGTCAAATGGTCCCTTTTCTGTCTCTTCTGTCTGTGGCTATATATTTCAAGTTCTTGTCATATTTCTACCTATATATGACAAAAACTTGAAATATGTAGAGCATTGTTTTTATTTTTTTTTATTAAAAAAAATACACTAAAAAACATACTTCTTTTAAAAATGTGAAATTAAAAATCATTCATCAAATAGGTATGGAAATGACCTTTAATCCTATATTAAAAAAATATATGTATTTTTTTTTCAAGACATTCTTCCATCTTGTTTCTGGTTTTGCTTTTCACTCTTATGCCGGAGCCAGACATAGCATCATTTGAATGATCATTTCAATGATCATGTAGTGTGGCCGGGGACTTTGTGTAGCTGCGCAAAGTATGTCTCATTTTAAACCAGCTTTTAATAGGTCAACGAACTAATTGCGAATTTCTTTAATGTTGAGTTTAAATTAAAAGTTATATTGAATTTCTAATAGGTGAATGTATTGAGGCGAATAAGTGATAAAATCAATGTATAAAATTGTATAAAAATGGAATAGTAGTGACAGTAAAAATATTTCTGTCAGAAATTCATTTTAAGATTCTATGGCAATTATTTCTCCGCACCTTCGGTGCAACAAAGTCACAACAACTCGATTTTAAATTTTACCAGAGAGAATTTTTTAAGTATATCATATTTCCTCAATTCTGAATAACTATTTATATTAATAATTATTTATAGTTCGTTTTAAATCTTTATAAAATTTACTGTTTATTTTATTTGCTATAGTTTTACGTAAAAATTTTATATTGAATTCGGCACACGTAATTCTATTTTGCATGTTTGACTATTTATAACTTCATCGAAGGTGCGCCTTGTGAGCGACATCACATTTAATGTGTTTATGCTAGATGTATTTTTCGCCTCAAGTTAAATGTGTGACCCTTTCGCAGGCCACGAACCAGATTCAACTTTGTTTTGGCTGACACCGAGTTGACCAGTTAAGTAGTTAAGCATCTGGGCCGGTTTCTCATAAGATACAGGTTCAAAATATATCGAGAAGATATTTTAGGTTTTCATTACATTTTTTCGGTTCCATAGTCCTACAAGGAACCCTTAGCTACTATCTGTACGTCCTCTCAGTGACCTCTCCCTCCTTCAAAGAATTTCAAACTATTAGATGTAGAGACTTGAAATTTTCCAAGTTGATAGGACATGGTAAAAACTAGAAAGCTAGGAAATTTACTTCTATAAATATAGGTGTATGCTAATTGTTCCCCATAAAATAAAATAATTACTTAAACTTCAATAAAAGTGTGAAACTCTACTTTTCTAAAGTCGGTGGATAATTATGTGCTTACTTTACATTAAGTTCTTAAAACTAGATTTTGTTTAATAAACAAATTTTTTGTAAAGATTGATGACACGATAGCAATTTGATATACCTTCATTTCTTAGTAACGATGCAGGAGAAACTCAAACTCAAACTCAAACTCAAACTCAAACTCAAACTCAAACTCAAACTCAAACTCAAATTCAAATTCAAATTCAAATTCAAATTCAAAATATGTTTTCATGTAGACTTTTATAAGCGCTTATGAACGTCATATGTTTATAATATTATTCTGATTAAACGGACCTCTATAGTCTAAAAAAAAAGTGTTGTTTGGGTCAAATTTATTCATTCTCAACCAATGTTAACCCACTGTTGGGCATAAGTCTCCTCTCTCTTAAGTAATATATGTCGATTAAAGATTAGATTAAGATTTAATATCTTTATTCAGGAAACAAGAATTTTTTTTTACAAGTAGTGAGTCCTTGACTCCTGAACTAACGTAAGCTGTTTTAAGAAACCAGTTCCCTCCCTAAAACTAGAAACTGGTTACATTATATAATATGTTTATTTAAAAAGAAAAGTAAAATAATAATAAAATAAGGTAAAGGTGAATGTGTGTGTGTCTGTGGTTTTGTGTATGTATTAATATTGTGCATAACTCCAGTTTGTCAGCCAGTGATAGATATACGTTACAAATCTTTGCTACATGAACTCTTAGTCTGGGTGGGTTTGTTAAAAAAATAATTGTATTAGCTGAAATTTTTTTAAAAAAGAATTCCCCAAGTATGATTCGTTTTCTAATTCCCTTACAAATTAAAAAAGTGGCATGTCTATGGTTTTATAATAAAGGCGAGAGATAAGTCTAAATTAATTTTCATTGATAGTTTACTACTAGACCCGGCAGACGTTGTCTTGCTCGATTTAGGATCAAACAAAATGTCCTGTACGAACGTCATCTTGAAAGTATTCCTAAAACGCGACCAGCTCTGCTTTTTTTTCTATTTTTTTATTATTCCTTTGACTTTTTCTTTCTTTCTTATATTCTTCTCTAAAATAATGATCATAAAACAAAACAGACACGAGTACAAAAAGTCCAGCCGTTTTAGAGTTATAGCGAGAAACATCCGTAATTGAGGGTATTTTCCGACTTCAGCGCCATCTACCGGGCCCAATTTCTCTGCAAATCATCTGCGATCCCATCGGAATGTACAGTGTCGAGTCAAATAGGTATTTTTGTCTATCCTAAGCTAGGACTAAAGTGTGAAGGGAAAACAGACCATCATCGTGCCTATACGCTAGCATGTCCATGCGTTTATAATAAGTTAACTTTCTCGTAATCTCACGTAGTAGTTAATTGATATTTACATTTAATGTTAATTTTTTTCGTCATGTATGGTCACTAAATATCAGGTCCCCACGAATCGTAAGTGTCTCACCAGTCAACCTGTTCGTCTACGTTATGTTAAATATAAATATAAAATTTGTATATTGACTTTTTATATAATATGTATATCTAATTCGGTATTTACTTTGTAACAATTAATTCTCGTATCACATTTCCATGTAAACACAATGGAGTAAAAGAAAGTCAGATATTTATAAATCAGAGACAGATTTCTCAATTGTATTTATGTATAGATAGATATAAATTATTTAAATATTAATTCGAATTATTTTTTTTCAATCGGACTCATTGGCGCAGCAAAAGTATATTACGGAGGTAATTAATAATACGATTGCAAACTTTTCGCGGATTAAAGAAAAGTAGTTTAGTTTCTCATGCATGTCATGGATTTCCGCAAAGTAACGCCTGATTCTATCAACTATTTGCACCAAAGAGTATTTATTATTTTCTTAATTTAATGCTGTGGATGTTTTCTGTGATCTGTGATTAATCATGAACACTGTTCTTCACACTATCCTTGCTCTATTTATATTGTATTTTTTGATCTACTATTTAAAAAATGCTGACTGTATTTCTATTTTTAATGAGCAGATTCTTGCGTTAAAATTTTATTTTTGATTTTACTCTCCAATGTCCGTGGAACTTAAAAACGTATTACAAATTGATTGTAGGACCGCTTCCGCTCTACCACACAATTGCCATATATGTAATAATAAATGATTTACTTATTAGTTTTTAAGTAAATACCAAAAACACGTCAATAAAAACCAATTCGCTAGTAATTTCCAGGAACAATAAATAAAGACGAATCTAAGTCTGTAACAATAAACTCTGAAACACTAGTAAATGTAACTTAGGCTAAAGTTTTCTATTTGAGCTGTCTACTTCAGACTGCCTTCTGACGTCATCCCCGGAACCCCCACAATCTCTGCAATCTCCCAAGTAATATAACTCACACCACCACCGACGACGCCTTCTCCCTCTCGTGGAGGTCCACCACCCTGCAGTCATAACAATGAGTCGGTTTCGTGTACCGTTAAAGTAATAACGAATGGGTAGTTTGAAAGGGGCACCTGGTGGAGTTGATCATGACGATGTTGGTGAGGTAGCCGTTGGAGAAGGCGAACAGCACCATGATGAGGATGTACTGGTAGTCCCACGGGAACAGCACGGGCAGGTGGCGGCGCGGCTGCGCGTTGCACAGCATCAGCAGCGGCACGCCCAGCACGCGCGCCGCGCTCAGCGCCGCCACCGGCCACTGGCCGCAGGGCCGCAGCAGCCAGCCCGCCGCCAGGCGCCCCGAGTAGTCTCCGCAGTTGAAGATCAGGTAGTTCACCACCGGCACGAAGAATATGTCTGCAACCGGGCAGTCACTTTAGTGCAGGATTTGGCCGGGGAAGCAAACTCAGACGCATTTGGTAAAGCCGTTTTTAGCCTTAATCGAAAAAAGAATATTTTTCTATATTCTAATAACTATTTTCTCTCCCCTTCCTTCCGGACTACCATTGCGTATAGACGTGTTTGTTGTTGTTCGACAATTTCTCGATTATAATTTTTAAATCGCATTTAAAATAAATAAAAAATAGTGATTTAATAATTCGTTAAAGTTATCGGTACCGCAGAAGTCAAAGGAGGCCTGTTCACCCGTCTTGTGAATTCCAACTATAAGAAGACAGACAGGGGTCTACTTTAAATTGCCGGAACGTGATATTGTACTAAGTTCTCGATTCACGACCATCTTAGCTGACCCCTCCTCGGACTGCGACATTTGAACACCACTATCGATAACTGAGCTCCTAGTACCCAGTGACCGGTGCAAGCAACTTTAAGATGTCGCCGAAACGTTCCCCCGCTGCTGCCCCAGCTCCCCCCGCTGGCAACGTCACAACACGTACTAATACGGGTGTCACGATGACTCAAGTCGCCCGTCCGACCAGCCCAAACCCGGGACAATCATATGAGTCTGACACTCCCTCGGAGAGAAGTGCGGGTGGCGGCAGGGAAACTTCACGACCAAAGAGAAAACGGGATCATGACGAAATAGTGGATTTGAGGAATGAATTAAGAGGACTATTCTCATCTCTGTCAAATTCCGTGGATAAAAAGTTTAATGAAATTAAGGATATTACAACAGATCTGAAGACAAGCCTACAATTTATGTCTGAAAAATATGATGGTATCTTGGATCGACTTAATGAGATGGAAATAGATCGAAAAAAGGACAAAAAATATATAACAGAGCTTGAAGATAAAGTTGAAGATTTGGAGCGAAGGACTCGCATGTCTGGGATTGAAATTAGGAACATACCAGTTAATTTTGTAGAAGGAAGAAACACGGAAACAAAGCAGCAGATAATTAATGTAGTGAAAAAAATAGCAAACACCGTCGATATGGATCTCCAGGACATGCATATACGTGACACATACAGAATTAACTCAAGTAAAGGTGAAATGAAACCAATTATTGTTGATTTTAGTAATGTTCATACTAAGGAGCGCATACTTGAATCTATCAAAACGTTCAATAAAACTAAGCTAAGTGGTGAAAAACTAAACACTACACATCTTGGTTTAACTGGGCCTGTAAAACCTGTTTATGTCTCGGAAACTCTTACTCCGAGGAACCAGAAGCTATTTTTTATGGCGCGTAAAGTTTGCAAGGGACAACAGTTATCAACACCGCTGGACTTCAAAAGGAAAAGTGTATCTTCGTAAAGCTGAGGGACAGAGAGCTCACCGCATCGACCACGAGACGGATTTTCTAAAACTACAAAATCAGACATTTTGACTAGTTGTAATTTGTGTTGCTGCAGGTTTGATATTATTTCTTATTTCCCATTCACTGTTTTTGTTATTATTATTGTATAAAATTCAAGCTATATTACGTATCCAAAATATGAGTATTCAATATGACAACTTTATAACTGTACTAGACAAAGCACTAACACACTGTATCTGTATTGTAATTAACACAATACCTTTTTTTTCACTACAAGTCAATCTTTCTACTCCTTTTACAGACTATCACCAATTAAGCATCAACACTTCTCTGACTAATGCGTACTATATTTTTTACATTCGATTGAATTCATAATATAAATTACATAGATAATGTACAAGTTGCTAGCTCTTTTTCCTGCTATCCGTATAATTGCACCTCATATATAAAGTCTACAGCTAATAACTGCTCACTGAAATTATTTACACAGAACATACGTAGCATATCAGCTAATTTTCTTTCTCTCAATGCATTACTTGGAGAAATTAATATAGGTATGGACATAATTGCTCTTATTGAATGTTGGATATCACGAAATCCCTATATTCCCAACATGGATGGTTTTGTCAATTACTTTAGCAAAATCAATATGAACCAAAACGATGGAGTGATCGTATATGTTCGCAATAATATTGCCAATATTAGAACAACTGAACCTAATTTACTTGATGCTAGCTGCATTTCTATCCAAATTGGAAGTGACGTTTGTATTCTCGCTATTTACAGACCTCCTTCTAGCAAAGACATAATGCCATTTTTGTTTTCTTTAGATGAGGCCTTAACTAAAAATAAATCCTTTAGTACTTTAGTGTTAATTGGTGATATCAACATAGACATTCATGATAATAATAGAGACCCTAACTCGGCCGAATATCTTAACCTTCTAGCTAGCCACGGACTCCTTCCAGGACATAATTTCGCGACACATGGCAAAACTAACCTAGATCACGTTATGTTAAAAACCTTTAAAATTGCTACTACGTTAGTTTTGCACTCCACCGTAACGGATCACAGATCTGTTGTGCTTCTTCTTAATAAAGTAAAACTGGATACATCTAATAAATTAAAAACAACTGTAAATCACTCAGCACTTGCTATTGCGGTTAAAAATATTGACTATTGTTATATTTACAATGAAACAGATGCAAACTTAGCGTTAAACTACTTTATAAATTCCTTAAAAAGAGCAATAATAGCTAATACGAGAACTCGAATAATACCCCACCGTTTGCGTATCCTTAAACCCTGGATAACCCCAGGATTACTGAGATGCATACGCAATAGGGACAGAATGCACAAAACTGCTAATTTGTCGCCACAAAATGAAGTCCTTTGCAAAACATATAAAAGGTATCGCAATTTTTGCAATACGTTGCTCAAAAAACTTAAAATTCAATATGAGAGAGACAAGTTACGGAGAGCAGGAACTAAAGCTAAAAAACTTTGGAGTACCATACAAGAAATAACACATACAACTAAAAATAGGTCAGTAGCTGATGAACTTCTCACGATAAAACCATCAACTGATAGCTCATTGTCATACATTAATAGTTTCTTTGTAAACATAGGCAAACACATATCTCAAAACATACAACCAAGTCTACATTCTAGTGATTATTCAAATGTCATTAGTCACTACAGCCCGAAATCATTAGTCTTTTTAGAAACTGATGAATCAGAGGTGGAACTAATTATAAACTGCCTTCGCTCGGATTGTGCCACAGGTCACGATAGTATTTCAAATGACTTCCTTAAACGTCATAAATCTATTCTAATACGTCCATTAACTCACATACTTAATTTATGTATAACTACCGGAGTCTTCCCAGATGAGCTTAAAAAGGCCTTGATTCAGCCTATTTACAAATCAGGGTGCAAAAATGTGGTCAACAATTACAGGCCCATTTCTATTTTGCCAGCAATTTCTAAGATTTTGGAGAAAATCATGAATCGGCGGCTCAAACATTTTTTAGAAGAAAATGACTTTTTGTCTAACAGACAGTACGGATTCAGAAATTCTAAGTCTACTAGTGATGCTGTTCACGATCTTACAAATCACATAGCTGGCGAATTGGATGCGGGAAATAAATGTTTGGCAATATTTATCGACCTGGCAAAGGCATTATTATTTACTACATGCTATTACCTTTTTTTATATAACAAAGGGCAAACGAACCGGCGGTTCACCTAAGTGACTACTGACGCCCATGGACAACTGCAACACCAGAGGGCTCGCAGATGCGTTGCCGCCCTTTGAGAAATGAGTATAATATTATTCCCTGTTCCCGTTCCACTTTCTTTTCTCTTTCGCTTTACCATTCTTTTTTATTATACAAACCTTATTCTAACAATAATGAACATAACAAAGAGGAAATTATCCAATTTGGTGCAGTCGTTCGGAAATTATGCACGTGCATATATTCCAGCGATTCATTTTTATTTGCGACTATAAATTGAGATTTAAGCTATCCTATCTTTTAAGTTGGATTAAACTGCACACAGTGAGCAAATTTGATTAAAATCGGTTGTGTAGTTTAGGAGTCCATCGCGGACAAACAACGTGATACGTAATTTATTATTAAAGTATATTATGTTTTTCAACGGTATACAACTGATACACGATTACTGAGAAGCCATGTTTCATATTTTCATCTGGATTGTAAGGTTCACGTCCTGTGCAGGAAAAGTCCAGGATTTGCTTCCGTGTATGAATAACTCTTGATCTGTAACATTATTTTTCTTCTGGTTTAATAACTTTATTTCCTCTGAAGAATTATAAAAAAGAGGGTGAATTACAATTATTTGGTGAGCGAAATATTGCGTAACGACGGGCAGTGGTGGTCAAAGGCTTTGTGACGTCACATGTCAAAATTTAAAAAAAACAAAACAAAATTGAAACTTGTTTTCTTTTATTATTTTTAAATAGATGCATAAAATTGAAAAACTTATGACGTCACACCAAAGGGGACGGGGGTTGAAAGTCGTAATATTCGTGTGACGTAATTATTATGGATGACATCTTAATATTCTTAGAGAAATTTAGCAATTAAAATTGTCTCGATTGACATTTTTAAGAAGAAGTGACGTCATTAGCAAAGTTAATATCATTGGCAAAACACGGATCATCGGTTTCTAGAAACGACATATAGATAGCAACACTATTTTGTAAGTAAAATTTGAGTTTTTTTTTTAAATATACAGGTTGAATGCTGTCGCGTTTTGTTCGGTTCGTGAGTCTTCCCGGTGGCCTAAACTGGTCATTTAAGGCCGGCAACGTATCTGCTTGCCTCCTGATAGTGCAGATGTCCATGGGCGTCAGTAGACACTTAGCTGCCTGCTCGTTTGCCTCTTGTTACATAATAAAAAATAAAATGATTTAAATTGAAATTTTCTAGCTAAAGTAACATTACCTATTTTATTTTTATTCTAATGTCCTCACATATATATAACGGCACTTTAAAAAACTCCTCCTTGTACATTATTTATTGATAAATTCTTCACCTCAATATAATTATTGAGGTTTGTTTTTGTTTATATCTGTGTTTGTATATTCTTGTTTCTTTGAAATTATTTTGCTACGCCCACTATTTACGTTTATCTAACCCTGCGTAAATTTTCGGTGAAAATCCCAATAATTTAGATTGGGATTTTTTTTTATTAAATATTCACATAAAATTAAAATAAACGTAAACACGAATTAACTTGTGTATTCGTGACGCCGATTTGTGCATATACAGTTAATAGTCACAGTCGTCACAGTCTACACGCCGGCAGACGGCTTGGCGCCTCAACGATCTTACAGTGGTTACATGAATTCAAATTTAATATTCAAATCGTAAAGTTTTAATGGAATTTTGAGTATCTATACTAATATATAAAGCTGAAGAGTATGTTTGCTTGAACGCGCTAATCTCAGGAACTACTGGTCCGATTTGAAAAATTCTTTCACTTTTAGGAAGACCATTTATAGAGGAAGGCTATAGGCTATATAGCATCGCTAAATTTAATCTATTTTTATCCAATTTACGCGGACGAAATCGCAGGCACAGCTAGTCATATATAAATCATCAAACATATATATAAATTACTTTCATTAAGTTTGTTTCATTATCATGATGATTTATCACCTATTTGCATTATGTAAGGTTAAAATATACACGAGCCCAGCTTTCGGTATAGTAATTTTTTTTTAACGAACGAATTTATGTTACTTTTATATGGTTGGAGTAATAAAAATTTATCGTTTTTATAGTTTCAAGGAGATATCGCTGGTCCACCAGAAAGATCGACGCCCATGGACAACTGCACTACCAGTGCTTCACAGATGCGTTGCCGGCCTTTGAGGAACGAATATGCTAAATTTTTGAATATCCCAAAGTCATATCTGTTTGGAAACACTGACGCTAGTAACTGATTCCATAGAGAAGTTTTTTTAGGCAGGAAGATCCTACAAATCGCACTGTTAAGGACTTTTTGACATCGACGAGGGCAAAATTTCACGTTTTGACGTCCTAAAATTAACAATGTACCAACATTTAATATTAAACCGCTTTTTTTCATATAAGCAATAAACGTAAATAACTGTATCAAATATACACTTATCGTGTATTTTAA
This sequence comes from Charaxes varanes, assembly GCA_024363005.1. Taxonomy (NCBI): domain Eukaryota; kingdom Metazoa; phylum Arthropoda; class Insecta; order Lepidoptera; family Nymphalidae; genus Charaxes; species Charaxes varanes. The sequence continues at coordinate 28,059 of JANCMC010020089.1, forward strand.
TTGCTTTTATCTTTTCAAATGTTATAGCATATTAGCTTTAAAACACACACATACATTCAGATAAGGCTTTTTTGTGCTAAGATATATATGGATTATCGTTGGTGGCCCTTACAGCACTCCATTACAAACTTGATCAAATGTGTTCGTAGGGGAGCCATGCGTTTGCTATAATATAAAATTATAAAGCATATTTAAAAAATGTTTAGATAGAAATATTTAATTGTTTAGCTTAATCTTTGTTATAGACGAAGCGTTTTGGCGATATTTGTACCTCTGCTAGCCTCATGGTGGTGCAAATGTCCATGAGCGTCGGTACTTGTAAATCACCTGCTCGTTTACCCTTTGTATCACAAAACAAAACATCATATTCTCTATACTTCACGTATTAAAGTAGCATAATTATTTCATATTTTCTACAGCTTGTACGTCTGTTAATAGAGCCTTAAAGAGGCTCTTGGACGTCACTTTTCGCTCGAACTACTTCGGAGCTTAATATGAGGATTCTATGCAGAGCGAGCGTTAATTTACCGCCATATTTCTTGCTAGTTTATTCTAAATGCAATTATGACTGTAGTAAATTATATTGCGTTGAAATACCCCGTTTAGTAGCACTCTCTCACTCACATGCTTGTCGAGGATATTAATATGACTAAGAGATTTAGTGAGAGTACACACAGCACTTTATTATCATTCCATAAAGACTTAAGGTACTACGGCGATCGTGAATCACGCGTGAGTTGCGTAATTGTTTTTGCATATTAAGAAGTTTTGAATACATTATGTCTATTTAACTTTACTGCAAAGACCCAAAATGTATTACAGTTATGATATACTTAACTAAATTGGCAATTATCATAGAAATAGATAAATGATTTAGATATCATATGAAATATCTTTTTGTTAAGAGAAGGAAAGAAATATTTTCGTTTGACACAAAAATCACTGTTCATAGTGTCACAATAACATAATAATTAAAGATACAAAAACACACACAAAAAAATGCTAGTAATAACACATTTTTTTTTAAAATCTCGACTGCTCTCCCACTCAGCATTTGGAATTATGCAACCTCTTTTTAGTAGTCTCAGATTTTACTCCATCTATCTATCAATGTATGAATAATCTACTTATATCTAACTTAGCATAAATGAAGCACTAAAAGTAGATGCAACGATAGCCTAACCTCAAATAATTCATCCGTCTTTCTCCCCGTTCAGCCACGAATTAAATTCATTACGTGCATTATTACTGCAATATAAAAAACTTAAATCGCTCTATCGATTCGTGTCACTATAAAATATATCTATACATATAAATACAATTGAAGTGCCCGTTTGTAACCTCAAAATATTATCTTTTTAATAATTGCACATGGCTATATGTATGTATATACAATACCTATAACGGAAAAACGGAAGTAAAAATTTTCTGTCTGTTAGTTCCGGGTAATCTTGGAAACGGCTAGACCGATTTTAACGTAACTTACACTAGTAAAAAATAGCTGATAATGCAGAGCGTAACATCAGCTACTTCAGTTTTATAAAAATAATTAGAGTTCAGACAACAACAGAATATAAAATCTTCAAAATTCAACAAAATCACTGAATACACTCGAACGAATAGCAACCGCGGGATAGAGCAGTCGGCAACGCGGGTCCCGCGGATTGAAAGTGCTCAGGCGGCCCCTCTTCTTTGTCGCCCACGAGTATTTTGTAAAGAGCAATCGATTTTTTTTTAATAATAGTAGTAAATTCATTACACGAATCCAAACTTTTTTTGCAATATACTGAAATTTAAACAAAACGGATTTAGGGTATCCGTCAATTTGAGCTCATCCACCAACGTCTTCAGAGCATTGTACGCGCCCGCTTCGAAACGATACGCCAGCGTCAGGTGAAGAGACTTCGTTTGGGCTTCGGCGTTTGATGCTACGGAAGAAATATAACGGACTTCAAAATCCTGAAAAGTATGTATAGTAGACCAAAAAAGAGCTTTACCATTTTGGATGACGGCTCGTAAATAAAATTTTGCTAAGGGTTATTATTTTGTTATTATTGAGGTACTGCATATTAAGCAAAAATAAGACTTTTAACCAATTGGCGTGCAAACGACATTCGACCTTAGCGTGGCAAACAAACCAATTTCTTGGTTGACTCTATACATATAGGTAAATATCATAATCTATATATATGTTTAATTTAAGTACATAAAAGTATAAAAGCAAATAGTAGATTATGGAATTTGGCAAGGGGGTACTTTATAGTTAGTAGACATCTGCTAAGAAAGGATTTTTCTATAGGACTTGATTAAAGAAGTCTACGCGACGACTTTATCCGGACGAGGCCACGCTTGCGGTCCTTTTGGTCTGTGTTCGAAATGGGTCGGTGCATCCGGGTACCAGTACCTTTTTCTCACATAAGATCGGCGTGAAGTGACGACAATGCTGTCACATCAAATGATGTTATTGTTGTTGCGTTTCGGTCGGTTTGTGAGAGTTCCCAGTGGCTTAAACCCCTATTTAAAGGCCGGCCACGAGTCTGCGAGCCTTCTGGTGGTGCAGATGTCCATGGGCGTCGGTACTTACATATCGCCTGCTCGTTTGCCCCATTTAATATAACAAAAACATGTATATAAACCTTTTTTGAATATTTCCTTTAACAAGAGTCTGTTCCGCCTTTTTCCTTTACTGTTACGAATTGGAAACTGGGCTTTACTCTACTGAATTCTGATAGCTTTCTTCTTTGGTCTATTCTTATAGAATATGACTGAATCAACCAAAATAAATGTAATATGTAAAATGTATTATAATAAATAAATATATACAGGACTATATGACACACGGACGTCTGTTCCTAAGGTAGACAACTTAATGCCTGTGTCCAAAGAGTAGATAGATTAATACACCGCGAATATTTGCACAAAAATTAACATGTCTCGTTACGGCAAGTATTTTCAGCTCGTTAGCAAATCTTAGGAGGTGGTTTGACGGGCGCATCTAGACAACAAAACGTTTGTTAAGTTGACAAGTTCGTTAGCGATCAGAATATTGAATATTTCAGTCGGACGAGCGCCGTAGCCCGTACGGTATTGCGTCGGTACCTAACTCTTCTGTCGAAATACATAAAGCTTTGCACACATTGTTTCCGAACGAGTAAACGCCTGCAGATTAGATATGCGATGCGAGCGTGGGGCACGAGGAAAGTACACAATAATTTTGAGCTCGGATTTCCCAACGATATAAGTGTAAACGCAGCTTAATCTACAATCGCTTATGCATACGTGCTTAGGGCGATTGAAGCTTTAATTTGGAATTAGTAGGTAGGCTGTACGATTCATGCATGTTAGAGAAATCGATTAGTTCGGTGAACGTTTGGCTCTGCTCACAAAGGCGGCGATAGTAATTGCTATATCTTCTCTAATTATAATATATCGCCGGTCTTCAGCATTTTTGCGTATGGGACATAATATAAACAATATTTTAATAGCATTCAAAGACAGATATAAGAAAAAGATGTTAGATATTATCTCGCACCATATTCTTCATAAAATACATACGACTTGTATTTGTATGTTATTATAATTAATCAAAAATAATAAACGTCTATTTAAGATAGACTTGTCTGAAAATATAGTCCAAATGTTTAAATACGAAGCTTTTCCTGTCATTTTCCACTAAAAAAAAAAACTATAAACTCCTTAACATAAGCCTCGTAATTTCTTCTGTCATTAAATATGTATATATATATATATATTAAAGAATGTTAGGAGTACTCAGGCATTACTTTGAGATAGATTCTCGTAATCGTTTAAGATTTTTATAGTTTGTGATATCAGTAGTTATTAAACCAGCGCTTAGGCAGGTTGGGCTTTGAAACGAATACCTTACAGATTTCAGTCCCCCTTTTCAATCGCTGAGCTATCCAGGCATCATTTATAATTCGGAACCATTCAAACAAGAGTAACACGCATTTTCCATGCAAACGCATCTCAAATTAGCCGCATTATCACTTTATGCCGCGGTTGTTATAACTGATATCCAAATGCGATTTACAGTATCTATTTGATGCTTGTTGACAATTATTTTTTTATTTTATTTTTTATAGACGCAATGCCAAATTGTTTTGAACTCTAATAGGTCAGGGGTAGGAAGATAGGACTAGTGTCCTCACGGTAACCGGATCAGACCCCTAAGCCGATTTCTTTCTATCTGTCTTTCTTTATTAAATTATAATTCATTCACTGGTTTAATAAATTTTCCAATAAATATATTTAGTATTAACTGTCCGGAAAGAGTTTTGTGAAGAGTTAATTTTTATATACTTTTTCTTTTTTTTTTTTAACCTTTCGTCTTTATAAAAACTTAAAGGACATACGAAAGAAAAATAAATAGTCGAATTGGTCGAACAGTTCTCGAGTTTTGCGCTTAGAAAAAATAATTTTTATTTATATAGATTAAATATTACATAACCGCCGATTTATACAAAAGGAAATTTATTCTTCGCGTTCCTTATATAGTTTTGAAAAATCATGAAAAATGCATGTAAGAAAAACTTTATCGACATGTACGCGTGTAACTTTTTACACAGAAATAACCTATCAAGCATGTATTTATGCTAGAACAATGGTAGGTAACGAGACGGTAATAAAATTATTCGGCCAACGATCTCAAAACTCATACATTTTTCAGAAAGTCGGAACGTGATATGTAGATGACGTGCAATTATTTCAATATTATTATTAATTACATAGATACAATATCAAAATAGGGCATGAATAATCTAATTGTAGATCATTCCAAATTAGGATGTACGTTAGATATCGCCTCACTATATCACGTGCTTTTGTCATAAATACTTGTACGAGGTGTTAATAAAACCTCAACTAAATATGAAAATTTTGGTATACTTTGTGTATTATCTAATAC
>JANCMC010020089.1:33082-60374 GCA_024363005.1 Charaxes varanes
TAAATACTTGTACGAGGTGTTAATAAAACCTCAACTAAATATGAAAATTTTGGTATACTTTGTGTATTATCTAATACTATAATTTGTATTAAAAATATATTGCTTAGTAAAATTTTTCGACCAAACTCTTTCCAATCGGCAAAATCCTTTGGCTTTGCGAAGAAATGTCTGAGTAATTGTTCGGACTATAATATAAAAAGTAAAGTATACGGGAAATTACATATTCCAATATAAATCCCCGGAATTCAATGTTCAAATATACCTTCCTCCTATAGAGGGAACCTCAATGGTCACTTATTAAGACGCCCAAAGACAATAAAGTGTAACAGGTAAAAGTAATGGCGTGTAAATATAAGCAAATTCCACGATCTCAAACTTTTCCCTTGTCCGCTTGGCGTGAAATGCCCCATATGCATATAAAATTAAGATTTAATTATGTTCGAATAATCAAAATATGCTTTGTAAATAGAACAATGGCAGGAAGCATCAAAGAGTACAAAGGGCTACGGGGCCAAAATTCTTGTTTAGGGAAATTTCGCAGTCGCCCAAATTGCCATTCGCTAATATCAAACCTATTGGAATATCATTTGTTTGGCCTCTACATGTGTTCCGAATGGTGTGGGAACATGCAGGCTATTTCTGCGGTGACCAACTGGTATTACTTTGATTTCCATACTTTGACATCGAAATATTATTGCACGCGTTCGGCTCTTGATGTATTATTATTCGTCCTTTAATGAATTCCCCTATTCATAATACGGATTCTCCACTTACACTAAAAATTTTGCACCAAATAATTTTGTTCTAATTAAAGTTCTTGAAACACAGGTGTAATTTGTCTTTATTTTGTAATAAATAATTACTATTTTTTTTTATTTCAGTCTTTTTATTGAACAACCAGCTTCATTACCTCTATGGGCAAGAGTTCACGAAAGTCGCAAATTGCTAATAATTTCTCGCAATGTCAAATTCTAAGAAATTTAATAGGTGTTTTTGATCAGATACCACTTAGGGACCTTTAGGTTGGGTATGCATTTGCGTGTATGGGTATAGTATACACCCTGCTTGCCCGTTTGCCCCTTGTTACATAAATGAAAAATTAAACAATGCGTCTATTACTTAAATCGAAGGTTGTTATTGAGAGTTAGGGTGAGCTCAGTTATCTAGAGGTGATCGCGGTGGCGCACTCGTAATTCACCAGCCATCAGAGGAACAAGCGTCCGCGTCACGGTATCTCGCGTCGATGCCTCCAACTTTACAATCAACAATAGCGAACTTTGCTGACGACAACAATACATTGTATTTGTTGATGCGGCCTTTATGCAGCCTGTTACACTTTCCATACTTACCTGCGTCCTTTGCGTCAATTACATTTAAATAAAATTGCAAGTTTCTCTTTGTGTTTTGTTAGTTAACTGCGTGTATATAAGTTTATAGGTCATAGTCTTTATTGTGTTTTACCAAGATCTAGACTGATTATATTGTTCTGCTAGTTTCGTGCTCTTCGGTAGGGTTGGTTATAATTACAACTAAATAACCTATTAATATAATTAATGGATTATTTAATTCATCTTAAAGATAAAGAAGACGGAGTGAAGGAAAAGCAATAAAAATTAAAATAATAGCTGGTAAAATTGTTTAAATTAATTGACCTTCTACTAAAAATGGAACAATAAATTAAAAAATATATATATATTAAAAATGATACTAAAATAGTATTAATAATTAAAGAATGATCATGAGAAAAATTATTTGTTAATAGTATTTTTGAAATACTAAAGATATTGATCACAAGTATTTCAAGAATAGAAAAATAGTAACTATTAGAGGTTGATAGAATAAAAGGCTAAAGGGTAGGTTTCCAGATAGGAAATGGATTGCACACCGTGTGCTGTTTGATCCAACTTGAAAGATAGGATAGCTTATATTCGGACAGGACAACGTCTGACTGGTCCGCTAATATATACATAAGCAAAAGGTCACCTATCACGAAATCTCGAAGACAGAGGGACGTACAAAGATAAAGTTTGGCAAGGAGTTTAGTTTATAGTTAATAGACATCCGCTAAGAACAGATTTTTCGATAAGAGCCACATCATGGATGTCTAAAGGCTTTCGTAAGTTCACGCAGACGAATTCGAGGGAAATAGATAGTCTATTATAGATTTGTACAAGTTAGTCCGTATTTTCCTGCATGAGTTCTTCAGTGTATTACAAGAACAGAATAAGCTTCGACATTAGTCTATTGCTTTATATATAACCTAAGAACTTTTTTGGTGCGTTTGCAAATAGTATTATAGTAGTGTACTTTCAAGTAAAGAGGCAAATTACCAGCATTTTTTAGGTATATTTTTAAAATTACTAGGTAAGTTCTGTAATATTCCTGCTTGGACACACATCAATTCTCTCTTTAGTATACATAGAAAGGGCTTAGGTAAGAAAGAGGTACTGGTACCCGGTCGCGCCGGCTCAATTCGGCTACAATTATACGTAGAAAATAAATTCTTTATAAATACTTTCTACCTCTCTTTTGCAACCCTTTGACGGTGTTCTGATGGATTAAAAGTTGTGTATATATATGTAGTAAGACTTCAAAAACTCATATTTTTAAAATTTAGTAATTTTATACTTAGTGTTTTCGAGATGTTCCAGTTTAATTTTTTTTTCACCATTCTGTGCGCTGCCCAGTGACCACAAAGACCTAGTATTGGTATCTTTACTCTGCCTTACTAGATTCTGAGATAGTGTCCACTTAGCGAGACATATAGATACACAGATACCCAGCAGTGGGTTATTATAGGTTGAATATGATTAAAAAGAATGATAGACATAGAGCTAAACCGAGGCAATTGTTTATCCACATGACTAAAAATATAATATCATACCGTTACCATATTATGGAACTGAATCTATATGGTATACAGCAAGGGTTTTTTGGGTTGAAACAAAAATTATATCCCTGCGTAAACTTTAACCACCTTTCGTTTATGTATACAATCATAGGTCTCTGTGATATGATACTCGTAGCCTACCTGTGTAAACGAAGCTCGTAATCTGCGTTTACACAAGAATATTATTGCGAAAGCAAATGAAGAGATTTTCAAGACAATTCTGAGTGGTCTTTTTATTAGTTAGTGAGTGTTTTAGGGACAAATATATGCTTATGGTCAAAGTGCTATTCGAGGCACGCTCTATTTACTCTATATCCAAATAAAATACCTGCGTAAACGTTAACTACCTGCCGTTTATGCAAACAATCATAGATTGGTATGATAATATGATAACTGACACTGAGATATTATTGTGTAAATATTAATACAGCTTTTATTATATGTCTTGAGTGGTTTCTCTGATATATAGTAATTGTCATTGCCTTTCAGAAACCAGAATGTGTCCCTCCAGAAGAACCAGAACGGAAGTCGTGTAAAGAAATTGCTAAAATCTTTCAACCTTCAATCAGTCTCATGTTATCAAGTGGTATTCCAATACACTTTGTGACATTAGTCGTAAGGTTGTAGAGATCGTGGGGGTTCCGAGGATAACGTCAGATGGCAATCGGTTATCTCAACTCGTCCCACAGCCACATCCTGTACAATCTAAGCGGACCCTGGTACTACTACACCGGGATAACGCTAGGACGAAGAGAAGCATATAATACGGAATTCCAAAAAATTCTGGGCGAATTTTGACCAGCCGGTGATCTTCAGTAATTATTTATAGATTGAGGTTAGGATCCTTTCCCTATTGTTGGTGAATAGATTTTTTTATATATTTTATATAATAATATAAAGAGGTACAGTTTGTGAGTTAGTACGTTCCGGGTAACAACATCTAAAATAATACACTGCATATAATATGTATCGATAACAATTATTATAATGTGATAAAATATTAATTAACATGAAATAGATCATATACGAGCATCTTGTGGAATTGACAATTCATATATGTTAATAGCTGCGTTGTTTTATATAATCGCATATTGAGGAATAATCATATCCCCACAAACTCATGAGAAGTTTTTGTTTTTAATGGCTGCGACGTTAACGTTAGAAAGGACGAATTCAAATTCAATGCATTATTAAAGCTTTCTTTTATGTTTGTTCTACCTTAGATTGCATGTTAAATAATATTTTTTAGATTAATAATCTGATTTATAAAACCGATTAATAGTAAAAAAAGTAAAATAGCCTTCATTAAATTATCTTTAAAATGGGATAGAATTTATTATGACTCTGTGAACCAATAAATGGGCAAGTAAAAGTGGGTGCTGAAATGGAATAAAAAAAATATCGTTCGTAGAGCACTCTCTGGTAATTCGTGTTGTGTGTAAAAATTCCCTATTTGACACCTCAACCCTTTAATTCCTATAAATTCAAACCACTACGGAAAATATTCCGGATGTCCGGTATTCATACGACGATAAAGCCGAGAAAATCCCGACAGGTGACAGCACTGAGCGTAATAAATAAATTTTGCAAATATTTTTGGGCGCTATTTGAAAGCTTCTTATTGTGACATTCATGGATGAAAATTCTCACAATATTTGAGTTATTTTTAAACTATAAAGAGCGCGCTCCTAAACCTACACCTGGGTCACAAGTCCCGGGCACTGCTATGGTTCCTTCCTCTGCAACGCTATGGACCCGGCACCCGCATGGTGAATCCATGGAATGGTAAGAAATTCGTCTCATTTTCTTATAAATTGTTTATCTAATACTGAAAAAAAGAAATAATGATCAAAGTTAATGAAAACCTTAATAGACACTACGTCCAGTAAAGAAATAAAACAATCCTGTAGAAATTGTTAATAACTTTTCTGTATTTCCTAAATTAGGTATAAACAATACATGAGTGATGTTGTTCGCGCAAACCCAGCTGCGGCGTTACGTGGCGGTGAACCTGGAACATATCCATTAGTGAGAGGATTTGTTGGTCTCCGTCTCCAAGGGCAGAACACTCAAGGGTTGACCGATGGAGTCATCGACGATCGCCCTCTATGGCCCATGGTGTACTATTGTTTGAGGAGCGGTGACGCTAATGCTGCATTGTATTGTTTGAGAAAAGCAGGGTAAATATTCAATTATATTTAAAATAAGGTATTTTTCTGTATGTAGTTTTAGGTACATAGATAAATAAATAAAGAATCAGTATTTACAGTCCTACAAATTTTGAGGTGTATGCGAATGAATGTAACTTCAGATGTTTAAACTGGATGAAATTACATTTTAAGGAACTTTAAAGGTTCCTGACTACCACGATGGTAAGGGTCTGTCAAGAATTCAGGTGATTTTAAGTAATATTTTAAAGCAAATACCAAAAACTGAGCCTTGATAAAATGACATAATAAGATTTACAGTCTTCTCACTTTTAGTGCCGTATACCTGCCAAAGAAACGATCACCAAAATTTTCTGTATAGAGTTTGTATAGAATATAGAGATAGATAAAGATAGATAAACTCTCGGTCTTTCCGGTTCTTCATACTCTATAAGAATGAAAATCTATTCTTGATAAAGTAGTAGATATGAAAACGTTTTATCAAACATTAGTTTTAGATAAAAAATGCGGAACTTCATTAACTGGCCCGTTGGCGCAGTGGGTAGTGACTCTGCCTTCCATTCCGGGGGTCGTGAGTGATATTTGGCAGGAAGTTAGTTTATAGTGAGTAGGCACCAGCTAAGGAAGGATTTTTCGATAGGGCCTTATAATTTCGCTCTGTCCGTCCGTCCGTCTGTCTGCCCGTAAGATGGTCCCCCCCTAGCATTTCCAAACTACTAGACGTAGAGACTTAAAATTTTCCATGCTAATAGAACGGGCTAAAAAAACATTAGGAAAATTTTTTGAACAAAATCGGACAAGTTTTGAAGTTTTTTAACAAATACTTTTATATATGTATCAGATACGGAACCTCTCTGTATATGTGTGTCTTGACACGCACTTGGCCATTTTTTTTGTTGCTTTCGAAATTTCTATTCTAAAATATTTTTATACTAGCATATAATTTATTAATTATTATTCAATTATGACTGGCCCGTTGGCGCGGTGGGCAGTGACCCTGCCTACCGCTGCGGGGGTCGTGGGTTCGAATCCCACCCCTACTATTTGTATTCTTTAACAATAAATGCCTTTTCTCATTTTTATCCCTTTTGCAGGCTTTTGCATACTTAATTTTAGGATAGATCGACACTATTTGATTAATTTGATTGTATAATCTATCTGCGCTGATGTAAAATTGACGACTAGCGAGTTAAGATTTATGTTGCTCAACTCTACAGATACGGTCTTGGCGCCTTTTAATTAAACCTGTAAGTGTAAGGTAAGTGAACTATGCTTATGAATTATACATTGCAGTATGTACAACTGGCTTACGGATAAAACTTTGCAATTTTTATATATTAATGTTAAGGAAATCAGCACTTGTTCAAATTTTCTTTTTTTATGAATAACTAGTCACCAACCCGCGATTTTGTCCTAGTAAAATGAGGTGACAATTTTTAGCGGGATGCGGGCGCCTTCCTCGATAAATGGGCTATCTAACACTGAAAGAATCTTTCAAATCAGACCAGTAATTCCTGTGATTATTATATAAGCAAAGAAATAAACAAACTGTTCAGTTTTATATATTAGAATAGAGAATAGATTACTCGTTTTCATGTGCTTAAATGGTTAAAGTTATTACGAAGCCTAGTCCTTGAATAATCTAGTGCTGACCTATAACACAGGCATTAAGTTGTCTACCTTAAGAACAGACGTCCGTGTGTCATATAGTCCTATATATTTATTTATATTTATTTAGCACTGCAATGTAGGCAGCGTTATGTAAATTTGAGTCCAGTAAACCAATAAGGTAAAAGGCAAATTATATGATCTTCTAGGAAAAACCAACTTCAGTTATATCAGCTATTGCCCAATATATAAGTGTTAGCCGTTGCAAAGATCGCAGGGAACATTGCATCTGCGTTTCGCAATCCCAACTGGTTAAGTGAAAGTCTAGCTTTGAGTCCCTAGCGAATGTACCTAACCCGAAGTAGGTTAAGAATTAAAACGTTATGCATAATTAACAATTAAGTTTTGTTGCATTTGATTATTTACTGTTTGATTGCTTTTCATCATTCTTTTTTTTTAAGAATTCAAGTAATATTTATTCCTGTTTACTCTCCTACTAAGCTTACTTAGTAATTTACTGGCCTGTTGGCGCAGTGGGTAGTGCCCCTGCCTTACGCTCCGGGGGTCGTGGGTTCGATTCTTTAAACTAACCAGTTTTTTTTACATAGAGAAACGTATTTACGAACTAAATTTTCGGAACATCAAATTAACGTGCACCCCTTCAAAGGTTTTATTGATTCCCATCTGAATGCTTTTTTTAGTTAAGGGATCAATGAACTGCCTATGAAATGGCAAAAGTGCATAGATAAGAATGGTATGTTTTTTGATTAAAGAAATTTATTATATTTAAAAATATCGACTTTACGTTCCTTCCTTACAAAATGCCAATTTCATATGTACAGACCTAAAGGAAGAATACAATATAACTAAATTACTCCTACTGTTTAAAAATGTTGCATAGATTAGTTGTTCTAGATGTAACTAGTTTAAAAGTAAAGGAATTCTTAGTTCTCAACACAACATGCTTATCTTAGTGATTATACATAAGTAAACAGCTAATTGTGTCTTATTAAGTTGAATGACTTTATACTGGATAAGGGAATTAAGTGCATTCCTAAAGGTTATTGATACATAAAAAATATAAATATTACCACTGTCTATATTATAATTTTAGTATGACAAACAGCACACAAGTAAACGTATGAATAGAATTTTTGGGAGATATTGTGCTTATAAATAGGTGCTCGGTTGGGTCATTGAGGCAATAAAATTAAACAATATATATAACTAATTAAGTTTGGCTTATTTTAACCAAAACTTATTTGACAAAATGGTTACAAAACCAGTTTATATGTGACAGAGATAAAAGCCAGGCGTATATATAGACACAAAAAACTACTAAAAGACTTTAGCTTGTCAACAGTACTGGCCTGAGTTAATTTTTAAGATGAAGCAACATCCAATTATGGCACCCTCTTACCTGCCCTGTTTATATTTTTAGATATAAAATATATTTAAAATAATCGCAAATTAAGAGTCGCCCCTAGCTGAGGCGCCTCCTGGGTCTTTGCGCCTCGAGCGGCCGGTCTGTATGCCCTTTGATAGGGCTGGCCCTGCTTGAACAGAACTATTATAAGTTCTTTATTGTAAAAGGACAAGCCACACTAGGAGGGTAATACCAGATTTGGCTAGACAGGGGAGAGAACACTGGCAGTAAAGATGAGTTTTAGTGGCCACTTTAAAGAGTACTCTTAAACATCTTGTACATGCGGATACATGGAATGCTAAGAAATTCATCTCTCTTACCAAATTAATTGTGTCCATTGCGGAACTGATCAAATCGTCATGGTTCTTGCCTTGCAATTCCACATACCATATGGTATAATTATATGCTGGACCCCAAGACTGGAGAGGCACTATTTTTATGTATCTCACTGGCAGATACAAACCCTCCGAAGTTCTGTGCCTTAATTTGAATGTTTCAGCAACACTGTCCTTTTTCAAACCTCTAAAAACAGCAATTATGGTAGTAAATACATAATTTAATATTTCCTATCTGAAGATTCATGTATCTTTATTCAGACCTAAGTTATAATAGTAGAATATTACACCAAGTGCAAAGTGAATGATTAATGAACAAGAGTTATGTCAGTACTAAATTATTTATACTAAATTAACATGCATGCATTAATTACTCACTTTATCAGTGTCTATTTCCATACTTTAAACTATTCTTACTAAATATATCAAAGTATCAAATTGTACTATATATTTTACAATGGTATAGAATGTGCATCATTTGTTTCTTTTTCAGTTTTATTGTGTCAATATTTATTTTTAGCTTCTTTTTGATCCAATTTTATATGAAATTTAACGGGTGACCTTAAGCCTCTATGGTAAATTTATATGAAAATAAAAAACAAAGCAGCGCAAAATTTCATACAACATTACTGCACTGTTTTGGCTCTAAGTAGAAAAGGTGCCCCTTCAGATCAGTTATCTAATGATTAATGATAACATTACTCAGTAGTTAGAAGAGAAAATAATCATTTCATCAATCTGACTATAGGCATACAGGATAATAAAAATAAAAAATGTTTATTTCGCTTCAATTTTACAACAAACAGTAAAGATTGAAACCTTCTAGTAAGTATGAAAATACTTGTGTCAGAAGGACTCGCTCTTCCATAACAAATTATGGTAAGTACATATTTTTAATTTTTATTTTCTTTATGTACTAAAAAGTTATTTTACCATTATTATACAATTTAGTTTAGTAAGACTAAGATCATAGCTTAAGCAGGCAGCATTTGAGTCAATCGCTAGGTTTAGCAGTTCTTACAATCCTCTGCAATAAAAGCAGACCCTTTAACTAGAAAACGATAATGCAAGATAGAAGGAGATCTAGCTATGGGTATAACAGAACAGAAGATTTTTCACTTATTAGAATGGGATTATATCAGAAATATTTGTTATAGAAATCCACAAAAACTTAAATTATTGATAAGTTTCCTGTGAAAAAGGAAATCACAAGAATTAAAGATTCTAGAATCATGAAATAAAAAGTTAAAGATTATACAATAGCTTCTTGGTAGCTCAAATGTCTAGGGAAATGCATAAAGCTTTGACTTATTGAGCCATTGACTTACCAAGAAGTTTGAGATAAGAAGTATTTAATGGTAAAATTTCAACATAAGATGTGACTTTTGAGTATATTCTATAAGGTCTTGAGTCACTATGAGTAGAAATAATTTGATTTAAATTACAAATACTCAATAATTTCAGATACTTGGTATCTCAGGCACTAAATACTTATTTAGTGCCTTGTTTATGTGTGTGTCCACCATAAGAATTTAAATGCTTACTTACGCTGTTAATAATAAGGATAGATTATTTTCATCAGTCCCACCAAGTATTTGGAATTTTTTGAGATCACTGACATGTGCTTTAATGTATTTTCCAAATTTTATACTTTCCACAATTGAAGGAGACTGCAACTTCAGCATTATAAATTGTGAAGGTGTAGAGCTATCTGTGAACCATCTTGATAGCTGATCTGAGGGATTATTGACTGTTATGTTCCTAAAAATAAAAGATTTCTGTAGTGTATAGAAAAAAAGAGGACAGTTTTTCATAAGGGTATAAATATAGAGACACACAGGTAAATAGAGTCAACTGTTTTCAAACATTGATCTGGTAACAACTATTAGAGCACAGTGCCCAGTGTTGAGATATTACACATACATATACTAGTGTGGTGGGCTAATATACTAAATATAATTTACACTGTATATTGATGTATTCTAAAATTAGAATAAAATATATTAACATTCAATTCATTTTTAACTACCCACACTGAAATAAAAATATATTATTGATTATATAATAAAGTTGTAATTATTAATTATAATTCTAAACTCCGGAGAATAACAGTGATATCAAAGCAAGCTGTAATTTATAAGGTGTATCTCATTTTAAATATTTTTACTAGGAATTATTTTATATGAAGAGAAAAACACGGGGAGTATATATCCATTATATTACAAGAAAAATAAGACAATTTTAATTTAAAATAATGATAGACAATGCACACAATTTTTTTGTAAACAAATTCAGTTATATCTCATTAATAAATAAAAATTTTATACGTGTAAATTTCTTAATAAATTACTGTAATTTAAAATAATTCAATTAAAATAATCAGTAACCAAAAAAATTTAACAAATTTTCTTCCAAAAACAAATATAATATATTTATTTACGTAATATTATACTTACTCCGGTAAATAATTAGCCGAGTAACTCGAATATTTATGGATAGAATATGAAAGTTTAACTGTCTCATATTTATCGTCCATTTTCTTTTAAATTGATACTTCAAATTTTTAAATCTTTTTTTTGTCTGATACAGAAAAACGTACCGAAATATTTACAATTTACCACACTAACACAGCTTACACATACGGCAATTACTCTTTGATTTTTCTGAATTTTTGACATATGACTTGTGGTATAGATAAAATATACAATTAGATTATGGAAGTAAGAAGCACTATCCAAAAGCTCTCGTGCAAATGAGGGCTGAATAATAAAATGGTAGACAGGAGGAAACCGGCTGATTGAATATTTTAAACTGAAAACTATACTGCCTTTACCTTCACTACTCCTCCGTGTTTCGGAAGACACGTAAAACAGTGGGACCCGATTAATATCACAAAGTGATATTAATCGTAAGGTTGTAGAAATTGCGGGGGTTCCGACGATGACGTCAGATGGCAATCGGTTATCTTAACTCGCCTCACAGCTACATCCTCTACAATGTAAGCGGACCCGGTACTTAATCGGGATAGCGCTAGGAAGAAGAAGATATCTAATACTAATATATAAAGCTGAAAAGTTTGTTTGTTTGCTTGAACATCCTAATCTCAGGAAGTATTGGTCCGATTTGAAAAATTCTTTCAGTGTTAGATAGCCCATTTAACGAGGAAGACTATAGGCTGTATATCATAACGCTTAAATTGAATCTTTTTTTTTTAATTAATTTTACGTGAAGGAACTCGCGAGCACAGCTAGTGATTGATATAGTGCATACAAAGGTTTTAATCCACCATGCTATCGTTGACCTATTGCTATGAGTTCTTCGTGACAGTGTGTTTAATTGGCATCCCGGCACATATATAGCGTTGTTCATTAGCATAATCTTACCTTCGGTCGTGCCCTACGTGCCCCAATACCTGCACGCAGGAGGACTTAATGACCACCTCAGATCGGGCAATTTGGGCCTCATTTTGGGCTTCGAAAATATAAGGATTAACGGCAACACGGCCAATTATACCTACAGATTTGTCATTGAATCGCCAAGAAGAAGAAGAATAATAATACTGGCATTGCCATGGGCAAATAACATTCCTCCTACATCGTGATTATCTTGGCAATACTGTTAGGAATTTAACACAAATTTCAATGAACATTTTACTGAGGATAAATCAATACGTCTACTTTTTTATGCTTCAAAATATATAATAACTAAGAATATTATGGGCATTAAAAATTACCTACATATTAATAAACATAGCCTATTAGCTGGTCAACAAAAAGCGGCCCCATTAACAAGAAGCGTTACCAAATTAGCTTAATTGCCAATTTTAGCAGCAGCCGATGCCTGATGGATATTACTGACCATAATACAATTTTACACGCTGCAGCGCCATTCTTAACTATTCCACCGGAAAATGACTCCACAATACATTTTCGGTCGGATCTAGCGAAGTTAAAATGTGTAGACAGACAGCTTGTTCGAGGCATCACTTTGTTTTGAACTGCATTTTAAGGCACTACAAATTGTTCTTCCGTTTCACGTATTAGCGAAGTTTGCAAAACAAAGTTTATATGTAGTTGATTGTTTTTTTTTATTATAAGAAAGAAATGACTAGCGGTGATGGCAGGTTATGTACACAAGTTACTGAATGGTGGTTTCAAGTGGTGGTGGTGGAGAAATCAGGATCGACCCATTACAAAACGGGTTGACGGCATCAGAAGAGTGACGGTAGGTGGCTGGATGTAAATGCAAAAAATAGAAGAGAGTGCCAGAAACAGTGGGAGACCTATGCCCAGCAGTGGGTGATTAAAGGCTGATACGAGTAGTAAGGAACAAAATGTATTTGATTACAGGAGATTGTTGGACCAAAGACAGCTGCATGACCGGGAGAGCACTACAGTAACGGACTTCTTGATGACGTGATAATAATCCAATCAAAGAAAGCTATTGCATCATATGTTGGTCCAAATTAAAAGGCTAGACTATTGGTGGTCGAAATTTGGTTACAATTCAGTACAACGACATTGTAATACTTAAAAATTCAAATTCTTTACCATCGTCAATACCACCACGCTTTCACGCAATCGTACAGTAAAATTTATACATGTGTGTATAAATCGTTCGGCATTGGTGTGCGTGAGGTTCCATTTTAATAATTCAATGTATTAATAATGTGTATTTTGTAAAAACTTTAGCATTCCCACACCCTGTACTATCATTTAATCATTTGAGAATACAACAAAATAGTAAATAGGAAGTTACACAACATAAATTAATATTTAATAAACACTTTCGATTTTCAAATTCCATTCCAGTCCATTCCAGGCCATTCCAGTCCATTCCAGTCCAGTCCATTCCAGTCCATTCCAGTCCATTCCAGTCCATTCCAGTCCATTCCAGTCCATTCCAGTCCATTAATCATGCCAAATATCGTACTCATCCGTCCGCGCAAATTCGCAAAATGGTACCAAAAGCTTACACGGGACTGTAGGTGGTCCCGAGGATAAAGTAACATGGCAATCGGTTATCTTAACTCGCCCCACAGCCACATCCTCTACAATCTAAGCGGACCCTTATTATATATTGCGTTATCCCGGAGTCAACCGGGATAACGCTAGGAAGAAGAAGAAGATATAAATATTTGACATTATGTGATGTATTGTTTATCGTATAAAATTGAAAAGAATCAGGTACAGCGCTGTATTCTACGTCTTATTATGAACAAGCTGTGCCCGTAACTTCATCCGCGTAAAATTAGTTTAAAAAAATCGATTTTAGCGTGATAATATACAGCCATCCAGAGGACCAGTAGTTCCTGAGATTAGCGCGTTCAAATATTGCGGGAAACACCACATTACTGCATTTTTTCTTTTAAGTCTATTTTTATACAGTAAGTAGTATTTCTATTTCAGTATATAAAAATAATCGCCTGAGCGCTTATCGTAACAAAATGACAGCGTTTTATAAGCCATATTATGCAATTGGCTTATAAATACAAGCGCTTTAACTTCTATCAATGCGTTTTCTATTTACTCATAAGTGACAAGGGTGGCCCACTTGGACGAAGACGCGAGGTACAGCTAGTTGTATACAATTTTCTAATCATAGCCACCGTGTATTCAAAGCCGTAAGCGTCGGTTACGCGTCGGCGAGCTAAAATTCTCTTTTATTATTCGCTTCTTCAGTGAAAGTGGCCCGTTTGTCATTTTAAAAGTTTGTTTTCGTGTCGTGTGTAAGAAACGAACGGGCATTTTTTGTCAACCTAATTGCCTTATGAATAACAATTGAGGAAGTTTTTGTTTGCTACATAGCCATGACATATCCGTATCAAGTCTTTAGGATAATTAGTTTGCTTTTAATAAGTATTTAATTCTTCCTGTATATACATATAGTAGTACTATATGTATATACAGGATAGTAGTACATATACTATACATAAGAGGAGGTCGTGGCCTAATCAGTGGTCGGCGTTTGAGTCGATCGCTAAGTCAAGTTGCTCTGGCTGCGACCGGGTGATAGACGGGTGACCCATTCTAGCACTGGTTTATATTTGATATCCGACCTCCTTTATGTGAACCACCCCAAGTTGGCCCCTTGTAACATAAGAATAATCCCATTTTAAACATTATTTTTCTGTTAGAAAGTATCCCTGAATGCTATGGGTTACTTTTTATTTTGGTATATATAATTTTTAAATTCACCTTTGTGAGACCGTCGTAAGTGGTTAGTATTAGATATACCTTGAAGTATTCCTAAAAAAGAACAATTTCTATTGAAGTACAACTTTAGCTCTACCAGCAGTATTGTCTCAAAAAAGAAATTGACATTTTCTTAACTGATGTTAAATTTAAAAAAAAAAATGGCCAAGAGCATGTCAAGACGCGCTTATATAGAAGAGTTCCGTGTCTGGTATGCGATAAACGTAGTTGTTAAATAACTTCAAAAACTGTTGTTCGGTTTGATTCAAAAATTTAATGACATTTTCCTAATGAGTTTTTAGCATGTTTTGTCAACATGCAAAAATTCAAGTCTCTATGTCTGATATTCAGATCAAAGAAATTTCAATGACCTGAGGTGTAATAGTTTGGAAATTCTAGTGGGGGGGGTCACAGTTCAATTCAGCATTTGTGTGTAAACTTTTTATTAAATTGGATTAATTTTGAGGTTTAATTTTAGACTCCCAATATTGTTTATTACCTTTTGGAAGTATTCCACGCTTTGTGTATCCTTATTATCATAATTCTTGCGTTCTGTTAAATAGGCTCTTGGGCTTGAGACCAAGTGTTTTATTTTATAGTGATAAAAATATTAGATATATTGAAATTTTTACATATGAAATGAAATTTAATTTATGAAATTTGACATTGATATGAAATGATTCTTTTTTTTAAATATTTTTTTATACAACTATTTTACATAAAAATACATATCTAAGTACTGGATTAATCCGTGATGGGTGCAATATTGTATGCAAATTACTAATTAATTAATACAGATTTCTATTAATGCGTGAAAAATAGCAAAATATTTGAAATAATTCTATGGTGAGTCCATAAGAATTCTAAAAAAAATCTTTAACATTTCTGTATTTAAAACAGTTTTATTTAATCGCAGGTTTAACACTATGTCAGATATAAATACAAAGCGAGTTTAAAATTCGAATCAAACATGTTTTACAAAATACCGACATCTAAATTATTCAACAGTTAAAGATACATAATGAATAATTAATTTCTTATTCATCAAAAGATACAAATGAATGTAAAGTTTTCGTGTAAAACCTTTATTTCCGGCTTTTGGGCAACGTATATTAATACTATTTTATTATAATATTATACAGTAGTACAGCTATTAGTGGAATATTTGCAAACACAATTTGTTCTTATCTATACATAATCTTTGTTGCTACATATATTAAAAACTAAAACAATTTGGTTAATACATTAAATTTAATTTACATCTTGAATTAAAATTTAAAAAACATTGTATTTCAAACTGTTTCACTCTTAAATACGACGTTTACTTTAGATTAAATATAAAATACCTTATTTAAAGTGAACTCAATGAATGACAAAAGTCATATGAAATTTTAATAACCGCTAACACCAAAGGCCTAAAAATATAAGAAGATTATTTCACCGTTTATCAAAACCATAAAGTCTTTTTGCTTGCTAATCTTGCGGCTTTTTAATTCTACATTACTTTTTTAAATTTATATCCGTCTGCTTCTGTCTTTCTGTTCGATTAAATAAAAATGGGAAACCACAAAGAATTCGTTGAAATATGAATTTCATTAAGATGTGATAACAGGAATAAAGTCCCTTGCAATAAATAAAGATAAAAAAAAAATCAATTAGATTTTTTTTACATGGCAATATAATCGCTAGCACATAGTTAAAGGGTGGAGAGCAATAAGCTAAGATAATCGGCACCAGAAGAATATTTAGTTCATCTTTTTAGGGTATGTTGGTACTAGTAGGATACTTTGATTCTGTAAATTGGAGATCTCTATTTATTACTGTTTTTAAATAAATCGAAAAAACTTCTGGAAAAGATTTAAGAGCTATATCGGTTAATATAATCCTCAAAAAAAACGATACAGTTGTAGCTAAAATTATGAAGATATTTGGTTGGATTGCCCATTCCAAAAAATATCTTCATAATTTTGAAAGGAAACTTGTAAGTAAGGAGACAGTGTTTTTAGGGTACTTCTTTCCTGTGAAAGTGTTCCCGCCCCGACGGAGTCGCGCCTCACTGCCCGCGCCTGGAGTTAAATATACTCCATATTTATATAAACATACTCTAATTACCAGGATGCGTAATGCCTTTCCATTTCTGTACGTTCAATTCCGACTAGTCTCGATTGCTCAACGATAGAAAGGCAAGTCCACTCGCTTTTAAAAAGCTTCACTAGAAGGGTAATGAAAATGTTTGGGATAATTTACTGTCTCTAAAAAAAAATTATTTCAATACTAGTGCGAATCGATACGATGGCGTTGAAATATTAACTAAATATATGGATACCTTTGACACATTTATGAAATGGAAACCTAGGCCGACAAATTTAAAAACATGGATCTGCAAAGTATTTTCTTCTAGTTTTGAAAAAGCCCACCCAAAGTATGGGAGGATGCCGAATGAAAAAGTAACTGTTATTTGAAGCGGTTTTTATATGCCTTTTGTGAACAAGTAGAACTCAAGTAATGTTGTCTTTTTTGTGATGAGGGTCTTTTTGAAATCAATTCGTTACCACTTTTGTCTAACAGAATCACTCTATAAAACAAACTCAAATAACTATGGAAATATATAAAGAAATTTCGTGGACCCGAAGATCCTGGAAGACGAGAGAAATACCTGATAGGAGAAATAGTATTGTGTATTGCTGCAATCAGTGGACTCTTTGTGGCCCCGCGGTGAGCTGAGCTGAGTCTTGCTGACTTGTAGACGCGTTCTATTGTGATCCTTTAAGGTAAATGTTGTGTATTTTATTTATTGCGGTTTGTATGCTTTAAAAAATATTTCTACTTTAAATTGTTTTGTGTACGTTATTGATATCATTTTAAATCCACAGTAACAATAATTATGTAAACTGAAAATACTTAAAACATCTATTGAAAGTTCTGTTATCAGAAACTTGTAAAAAGGAAAGTCCGTGTGTTGGAAAATGTTCCCTCAGTTTTATTATACAACTGGTACTATTTATGGTATAAAGATTCTTGACTATACTTATATCTTCTTAATAAGGAGCGAATAAAACGGCGGTTGCCACATGTCCATTACATGTTATCGGGAAGATGATGCACAGTATATTTTGGGACGTTTGGGAGATTATTATCCTATTCTATATCAGTGTTTGTTTTGACACAGACGGCAACGATTACCAAAAAACAACTACCGACAAAGCGTTTAAGGTTTAGAGTATAATATACATATATGAAGCAGGACCAAATTGCTACCCATGTTAATACACATCGCTTAAATTCCTTTTTAACATGCCGAAAATTCGCTCCGACCCGAATCAATTTGTAGAGCGTCGATTTCCAAAATTAATTACACGCCCGCCCGCGGTCCGCCAGTGGGGGGAGGGTTCCTGACCTTGGTTTGTTTATTAATGTTCAATTAAACTTATCGGGTACACAAACGTAGGTTTAGTTTCCCTAACGCACTTTTATCTATCTATCTATTAGTTTTTTTTATCTATCTATGTATTCGTTTAATTGCCCACTGCTGGGCAAAGGCCTTCCTTTGCTTCTGCCACTCTCCCCTATATCTGTAGTTATCTAACGCACTTGCCAATAGACAACCTCACTGTATTCAGCTGAGAAACTCAGAAAATATTTAAATAGACATTCAAATATGTCTTCTTGAGCTATTTGATTACGAGTTAGTATTTTCGGAGTTTATCCCTTAGGAGTTTATTTTCATATCTAAGCTTGGGGTATGAAAATTTCTAGGCAGTAGAATCAAACGTTACGCGTTATATAAATATATGGTCACTCCGGTCGAGTGTCAGAATTGACACACACACAAACACTTTTTTCATTTAACACAGTGGTCACTAGTCATTATCTAGACTTATGTATTGTGGCTACATTACATAACTTCATAATTACAGTTAATTACAGCATTTAATTATTTTGTTTTTACATGGTATAGAGCCGTACATTGTGTAATGCTAATTAACGGAGCGGTGTGCGTTGGTCGCAGCTGTGCCGACCGGCTAATTCCGAAACACGATGAAAAACTAAATTACAGAAGTACAGACGTGCGAATATTAATTAATTATATTAACAGTAAGAGACTTAGAATGCAGGGGAGAAAAATAGCCTATTCTATCAGGCTGAAAGACTAAAGCCTCCCTGCCTTTCTTTCGTCTATATCTGCCTAAAGTTTTTGAACGTTTACATAGTACTTCGAAATTATTGTAATTCGAATAAATACATTCGTTGTAATTTATCTGTAACAGTTACACATAACGTTACAGTCTTATTACGGAATAAAATGCTCTTAAACTATTTTGATAGGAGACAACCAGACAATATATCTAATCAGGTTGTAGTAGGAAAGGTTGAGGGCAAAAGACCACACATTTCTAAACATAAAGTTTATTACTCAATCTCAACCTGAATCTATTATATCTGAATTTTATTTGCCGTATATACCAAAACAGCTGATTTTATAGCTTCCGTTCGTAATTGAATTGCGGACGCAGTGGTGTCGGTTTCGCAACGTGCGGCGCAAATTAGCATCGGCTCAGTACAGGGTTTTAATTAATTTGTGTCCAGTTCTATTCCACTATTGACTCTAGACCAGTGCCAGGACAGGCCACTAAGTAGTTTAATTTACTCATCATATTTTATGGTTCCGTAGTCACACAAGGAATCCTTTTAGTTCCGCTTTGTCCGACTGTCGCGTCCGTTCGTCCTCCCGACCGTGTCTAACTTTTACAATTATGAACAGAAATGCATGAAATTTGGTACAGTTATTATTTATGTATTGCGTATAGATTTTATTTTAAACATCATAATATAATAATAATTTTACCTTTCGAGTAAATGGCCTTAAAGTGTTTTGCACTGTGGTCCCCCCTAGGATTTTCAAACTATTAGATGTAGAGATTTTAAATTTTTCATGTGCATAGGATATTATGCTAAAAACTCACTAAGAAAATTATTTTGAGCGAAATCGGACAACTTTTGAAGTTATTGAACAAATATCTTTATCGCGTATCAGATACGGAACCCTTCTAAATAAGCGTGTCTCGACACGCTCTGGGCCACTTTATTCCTCTTTATGGCTGCCAATAAAAAACTGTACAAAAGGTGTACAATGTAGCGTAATGAAAACATATGTATATATAATGTTTCCTCGTCCGTCGCTCTGTAACTCACGCTAACGTGTTTTCCCACGCTTATGGACACTTTTTTATAATAAAACAGAGCAAGATTATAAAATGTCTTCGAAAAAATTTATGTTAATAAAAACCACTAAATAATATTTCAGACGAAGACAAATTACGAGAAAGTGAAATTATTACAACTTTAAAAGTTGCCGAAGCGCATCTATGGGGCCAATGCGATCACTGCTGAGAGACACGGGTTCGAAATCTCAGGTTGACCACTTTTCAATTATTACAATGATAATATTGTTATGCACAGAAAAGTTTTTAAATATTTATTAAATGTTCAATTCGTATATTCCGCATAAAAGTAATTTTTTTCATTAACGATTCTATTAAATCTAAAAAACCAAGAAACGGGTCCAATGCCGGATGGTACGGCGGTAAGTGTTCGGACTCTGTTACCTTACGGTACAACCTAAGGGTAGAGGGCAGCTCTTTCTACCCCAAACTTATACAGTTTATAATGAAATGATCGGTAGATTTGCTTATGTTAATGACGTTTGTCGCATTTTCGACATTTGACTATAAGTTTAATTTATATTTAAGTCTAAGATAGTGTTTAAAATACCAAATGCAATTTTAATTACCTCTTTTACAAGTTCTATAATATCACAGACTCTAACAAAGTAAAGTATTAAGTCTTCAAAGTCTTTAGTTTAAGTTACTTTGAAATTCTGATTGTATCAATTATTTAAAGACTCTAAGCGAAAAGACAGCCATTTACTTTTTACGGTAGTAAAAATGATTTATCACGAATATTTAGCTTTTAGAGTGATACAAAGTTAAATGTCAAGTCAGAACAAATTCTAAGCGAGCACCTTAAAGTAATTTACGAATGTAATTTATAGTTAAGTCTTGATATGAGTCTAGAATAAGGTTGTCTAGTGGTCGCAGACGTAGTCGCGTGAAATAGTCAATACCATATCAATAAAAGTTCCGTGTACCTTATTCAATGTATATTTTAGCTTAATAATAAGGTACTCGCATAATGAGTACTATATTAATATGGTACTCAATATACGAGTACCTTATTCAATGAACTTATATTTTATTCAATTTTGTTGTACTAACTTCAATTTTAGCGTGATAATACCTATGCCCATCCTCGATAAATAGGCCATCTAACACTGAAAGAATTTTTAAAATCGGACCAGTAGTTCCCTAGATTAGCGCGTTAAAGCAAACAAACAAACAAGCTCTTCATACATATATTAGTATAGAGGTGTAACTGTTACTTATTTTAAACAAGATCTCAATTTAATTTAATTATTTAATTGTGCACGTGAAATACGTTAAAATTTAAACCATGCACATCTCATTTCTAAGGCTCGTATATCGGTTCGTGCCCACTCGTCCCATCTTTTTTTAAATTAAACTAATTCTCTTTCCCCCTCAGCAAAATCAAAAGGAGGCCCCCGCCCCCGTCCCTGTTCCTGTTTCCTTTCACGTTCCCGTTCACGGGAACGGGAACGTGAAAGAAACGAAAACGGCCTCGTCACCGTCCAGATTACAGATAATTTAGATTGTTGTTTAGGTATTCTTAATTCTTTCATTTGCCGCGTAATTTTCTAATTTTTTTTCTTTCATAAGAACCTTCTCTTGAAAATAACGATTACAATAAAAAAGTATCAGCAGAATCAGTCTAGCCTTTCAGGTGTGACGCCATGACCAAGGCATAAGGGGATTCATTTATATATATAAATATTATAATAACAAAATCTAAACGCTATTTTAAGGACGCCTTTAGGATAACGAAAGTTTACAAGCCTATATATCTTGTAATATCAATAATATTTTAAAAAGCGCTTTGTTCTATCGCTTCGCAATTTGTTAAATAAATTCGCAACAAGCCTCTTTCAACATTTTATCAAACGAACGGGAGATCTCCTGAAAGAGGCATTGTCGAAACCTCCTGGTAATAGCGATTCATAAAAAACTCTTTACAAAAGAACGGTCCCATAAAGACGCTCGTTCAATATAAATTTATTATTTCTTTAGATTATTTTAATAAGTCAAATCAAAACTTTTTTCTATGACTATACTATGACTTTATGTAATACGTTAAGTGGGTATCTTTACTAATATATAACTGAAGAGTTTGTGTGTTTGTTTACTTGAACGCAATAATCTCAGGAACTACTCGTCCGATTTGTAAAATTATTTCAGTGTTAGATAGTTCATTTATCGAAGAAGGCTATGGGCTATATATCATTACGCTAAAATTAAATATAATTTTTACGAAGTTTACCAGAACAAAGTCATAGATACTCGAAGTAATCCTAGCATACTCTTTTCTAATAAGGACTAACGTCCCTGAATATAGTCCAGACTCAGGTTGGCCGAAGCAAGGCTAACCTGTTCAGGGTTTTTACGTGGTGCAGTGCAAAGGATGTCTCATCTCACGTTATGCCCTGTGTGCCATAACACCCGCACAAGAGCAAACTCATCCCTGCGTGACTGTAAATTATAAATTGATGTAATACCCTCCCAGGGTGGTTCAAAAATATTGAATAAATAAATAAATGTTTATTTATATGTATAGATAATAATATATTTTTATTTAATGCGTTTGTTTGTAAGTTTGAAATTAAATTATTTTAATAGTTATATACGACATAAACAATACCTATAAAAAAACACAACTTAAAACATTTTGTCTGCCTGTCTCTTTGATAGTTCCGGGTTATCTCAGCTAAATTGCTGAGCCGATTTGAGTGAAACTTGCACTGATAGATAGCTAATGTTACAAGGCATAACATAAGCTTTAGAAAAATATTCAGGAATCCGCTAGAAAAATCCGCACAAAATATTTTGAGATCCGCACAAATATTAATGAGGTTTCGCGAAGTAGCCGAATACAGCTAGTCATAAATATATGTATTTACAGTTGGAAAACATTTTACTCGCAAAATTAAGTGTTTGTACGCCTTGATTATTACTTAAGACGTCTGTAAGCATTAATTCAAAATATTACGAGCGGAAACTCAACTCTTTACGAATTTATTTTGTTAAATAGACATATTATCTTCAATCGTAATATGAAAATCCTTTGATCTAAAAGCCTAATACATAAAACTGTTATGATAATGTTCTTAAGTAAATAAAGTTATACTACTAATAATGTTAGCGTTATTTATGAATGTATATAAATGTTATAGATACATCGTATTACTAGTTAAATAGGATGTTCATGTGTTTGTGTCTGTATTCAGATTTATTTATTACTTTTACCCGCAAACATTGTATCTTCATAAAAGGTACGGCCGCACGGTGTGCACGCGTCATTCTTGTTTCAGCTACCAAACGGTACACACCTTTTGAGAAGTCATAACGTTATCCTTTTTTTATAAGAATAATTTTTAAAAGAGTAATTACGAGTTTTTAGTTGGTTCTTCTCGCGGTTCAACTTGTTTGAACCAGTAAAAATAAGAGAGAAATGATAGACATTTATTAAAAAGCGAAACTGAGTTTTGTTCTATTGGCTAATCCTATTAATAAGTATATTTTAAGGCCCGCTTTGGTATTTGGGTTCCGCATTGTATTTACGTGGATAGTTTAATATTTTTTTCTTCCGATACATATAATATAGTATGTTATTTCCTGCAAATTATGTAAAATTGAAAATTTATTTACAGGAACAAATGTGACTCTAAATTAGAATAACAATTTATTAACAATGTCTCTAATTTTCTTGTTTTTCCTTTAAGTAAACTTTAAAGTAGTGAAAATAGTGAAAGTCACCTGACACGAAATTTAAAAAACCGCGGGATGCACAAGGATGAAATTTTGCAAGAAGATTGTTTGTAAATAGTAGACGTCCGCCAAGAACCGATTTTTCGAGAGCACCATATTTAGGAAGTCTATAGGACAAAGTAGCAGGAATAGCTAATCATATAATATAATTATAACAAACGATAACTTTAGTAAGAAATTTAAATAAAATAAACTACGGAACTCACAACGTGGAATACAAATTTTCCCTTAACCAAATATAAGCATATAAAAGAGTGGTTTATTAAGCCCACACCGGTCTGCATTAATTTCTGTTTTAATTGCATTATAAGTACGTAATTATCGCTACATTTGTGCGTGTGACGACGACATAGAATTTTGTAGAAATTCAAAGAATGCCCTGGGCGCACATGAGAGCAGTTTTTTGTAAAATGTTTTTATTTTAATTTAAAGATTATTACATTTTTTTTAAATATGAGATTAAAGATCATTCACCGGATACGTAATAAAATGGCCTTTAATCCCATATTAAAAAAATATTAATTTTTTTTTCAAGGAAAAATAAAATAAAAATGTTTTACACAAGATTGTTCTCGCGTGCGATACTCTCGCTAAGCCAGTAACAAAGTAGACACTCGTCAGGAAAGGTTTGAAAGAAAAGAATTAAGGGAAAGGTCGAAATTTTATTTGAAAATACGAAAAAATCAGATTTGGTCGCTACTTCAGAATACTTATAATAATAGCGTTATTAATAGACTAAAGCTTTTGGCTGACGTGCTATGCAAAATTATTATGTCATAAAAAATACGGCCCACGTCACGTTTTTATAAAAAGACATAAAGGACATTTGCTAACTGCCTAATTTAATGCTATTTTCACTAATTAACAGAGTGATGAAAGAGGAAGGTTTATGTGTATAAATAATGCATGTCTAAATTGTACTCGTACAAAGTCGAGGCGAATTACGAGTCTATATAAACGTACTTAAGATATTCCTTCGTAATATCTATTCACGTCTATGTATAGAAAGTCTATTTTTTCATAAAAAATGTATATAATATTGTAGTTGGTTACCGAATACCATTAGCATAGTTATTCAAGTATGAAATCACTTATTGACCTGGTGGTGGATTTTAGCATGGAACGGTATAAGCAATTTTATAAACTAGCTGATGGCCGCAACTCCGACCGGGTTTGGTGCAATAATATTGATCAACTTTGAAAGTTTCAAGCTTTTGTGCGAAAACTTAATTCTTCTTTCTAGCGTTATCCCAGTCTAATACCAGGTTCCGCTTAGATTGTAGAGGATGTGGGGAGAGCTAAGATGACCGATTGCCGTCTGACATCAACCTCGAACCCCCCACGATCTCCACAACCTCACGACTTATATCACTCAGTGAATTTTAACTTCTTTAAGTATTTTACCGTATAATTTATACTGAGTAGGTACAGGATTACATTTACGCGTAAATTTAATATGAATACATTTATCAAAGTTGAGTTCCATATTGTTATTGTCACACCAATTCCTTAGACTGTCAAAATCCCTTTGTAGAAGAGTCGTAAGGACAACAAATATATATCAATGTCTCTTATATATTTCTAAAGTTATGTGACATTTGACCACGAGCTTATTAAAATAAATATATAAAAATCTCGTGGCCCGATATAAGCTCGCGACAAAATCTGAAATTACAGCACCGATTTTGATCAAATTTCGTAACTGTCTGTAATTGTGTCCAGCTTAAAACATAGGATAGATTATATCACGATTTTTTTAACATAATATTATTTACTAGCACCTGAAAATCATCACGTCAGTAGGTACTCAATTGCCCTCACATGAACTTGAATTCTGAACATCCCAATCGATTATAATGACGATTTTTTGTTTTTATTTTCGCATTTCATCTCTTTTTAAACGCCGAGCAGTTAGTTGTTTCAAACTTTCAATAATAAACAAAATAAGTTATCTACTAGGCCACTTAGAAATGCATTGTCTTTAAATAAATATACTGCAAAATATAAGGCAACATTTAATGTCCTAAATAAAAGCGCAAAAATCATTCATCTCGGAAATGAGAGGTCAGGTATTGCTATCCTGATCCCATTCTTGAGCGCGCAATGTATCGTCAACATTGGGAAGCGATCGTCAACAAAATGTTGACGCGCAAAAAAAATCAACGACTCCCGTCGCTCCCCCTGTTACGTAATTTTAAATTTTATTTACATTGCGGTTTGATGTAAAAGTATTGAAGAAATTTGTTTCTGATTTAAAATCGCATTGGGACAAATAGATAGTAATATCATTATTACACAGTATTCAGTTAAAAAATCAGAATCTTGAACACGTACTGAACCCATGGGATACTTATCCTGCTGTATATAAAGTCGACTGTGCAAGACTTTGTCACTTTACTACTCCTAAACCGCTGGACCGACTTAGATGAAGTTTTGTGTGTCCAATCCTAAGTATTTAGGTACTCAAACTTATCCATATAATTTGTTAATTTGTAAATATTTTTGTGTCAATATCATTTCACTTCCGTGGATATTATTTGTAAATATAATATTTTATTAGTTCGCCTGATAAATTACTCAAGAGGCTTGAGTTTTATTTCTTTGTAATGACTATATAATGGTGTTTATTTCTAATTGATACAGAAGTTTGTAAAAACATAATTTATAATAGGTAAAATAATAATATATTACTTTATGCTAAGCACCCTTTTGATATTTGAAGACATTTTACATTTTTGCGTACGAATATCCATAATATAAACTTATTTGAGTAATAATGTTAATTTATGTCAGTTTTTTTAATATTTCTCCAGTATGTAAGCAATCACTAGCGTCATTGTACAATCCATTTATTTAACATAGCTTGTGCATTTAAAACCATTTATATAATAATATAAATATATAAACCGATTCCACGAATTAATGAATCTCAAACAAATGAAATGTTTTATCTCGTATAGGCGGTCTCGTTCATGATATTAATTTGATATGTTTGTATGAGTTAGAAATGTTATTATGTTCTGTAGATTTATTTATGAGGCACATTAGCTCCAATCTACCACACTCACACACTTGGGTTTACACTGTAGATTGGAATTTGTAGAGCTGCACACACAACATGAGTGGTCATTAAGATTGAAAGTATTAGTAAACCAGCAAGCCTTATGCTAGTGGTAAAGTAACTTTCATTTTGATGGTGATTAATTTCAACCTTTTTGTTTGCATGTAACACACAATTTATGTATAATGGCAAACCTGTTAAATTAAAGTGAATTATATTAAAATTTTAATCTTTCAAATTGTATTGAATGTTTTGTATTATGCAGCATGAGCTAATTTTTAAATAATTTATGTGTTACTACGACATGTATACAAATTGTTAATGTAACTGTTTCAAAATGATTTGAAACAATATTTAATTACAGTTTGGGTTAACTACAAATTTATGTATAAGAGTAATTACACAAATAACATCGTTAAAAACATACCCATTGTTATAATAATTTAATTACAATTCTTAAAAAGAATTTGGTTGAGTTATCTTTTGAACCAATATTAAATAGCTGATGTGATAGAATATTTTTTTTTTATTTGTCAAGATGATGTACCTGTATTAATTGCACACCTTTGTCGTTTGATTAGAACAGTGTTCTATTTCTAAAAAGGTACGACTAATTTCGCAGAATTCGAACTGATGTATGGGATAAAAAAAAA
>JANCMC010020089.1:60474-93995 GCA_024363005.1 Charaxes varanes
ATTAGAACAGTGTTCTATTTCTAAAAAGGTACGACTAATTTCGCAGAATTCGAACTGATGTATGGGATAAAAAAAAATTCAGTAAATGCCATTTAAATTATTTTATATTTAATACAAATTTGCTAGTTTCATGTTGCCAGCACTGTTAAAAAAAAGCATTCTTTAATATACAAAATAGACCAATATGCATATTACACTCACATTCAAATGCCATAATTTTTTTTAATAAATGAGTAATATTTTGTATCATCGACATCAACATTGGTTTTTCTATTTCTCTATAAAATACATGATAAAAAAACTACTTACAAAACTTCATTACAGTTACATCATACTGTGTAGGAAGACAACAAAGTTAAAAGCCTATAAACGGTAAATTTGAACAAAGTAGAATGATAACAAATAATTTTACTCATATAATTTTATATGTGATGTGTATCTTTTTTATTGCATGTATGCTAGTTTAGGAACAGTATTCAGTGATGCAATAAACATACATTTACAAATCCGTTTTTTATTTTATTTATAACAAACAACCTACTAATAAAAAAAGATAAATAAATTTAAAATTTTTATCTCATTATTTCAGTTTTATATTAGGTAGTTTATCACAAAAAGTAATTATAACGAAAATTAAAGCTTACTTTATTGCATGTTATGAAGTTAACTTTGTAATCTAAAACATCGGTAAGTTTGTTTCTTTTGTATGTACACATAATTATGATTGTTTATTTCTTATTATATTTGCAGTATATTTGATTTTCTCAACGATTGTATCAACTTCAGCCATTGCTCCAATACCAGTATCTCCACACATCAATTTCTTGCTAATCGGAGCTATTTCTTTATAGCCCTATCTCGCCAGAACTAGATATTTCACCCTCACCACCTTTCCTGATATCTACAACCGTACGATTCTTCTTACCTCGCGCAATTCCCCTATAAAATCAATTACCAGCTTCGGTATTTCCGAACCAGTACGAGTTAGGGACCTTCAATAGAATAGCATACTTATCATTCCTCAAAGATCTGCAACGCATCTACGAGGACCCACGGTGTTGCAGTTATCTACGGGAATCGGTAATTACCTATGTGACCTCACCGCCTGCTCGTTTCCCCCTTGTTATATTAAAAAAAACGGTGCGATAGTCCAACGACATCGAAGTTTGAATGACCTAACTAACTACTACCACTAAATTCAGTTTACCGTCAAGCTATAGCAGTTCAATATATCAATCTTTATTTATATCTCTGTGTATGTTAAATTTTTAATCAGATATCAGATAAAGGCGTAATTAAAGATAAGAATAATTAAAGGAATTGAGATAAGTCGTGCTTGTAAGGTAAAGAGTTCAACGGGACTCCACGATAATTTTTATACACTTGAAGCTTAAACACAACGTTTAAGAAAAAGTTTCATTTGCATAACGCTTTGATCTCTTAACTTTTTACAGTTAACTTAAATAAAAGCTTATTCTTGAGATGAAGTATGCCTTTTTAAAGCTCTGACCTACTTCAAGAAAAGATATCTAGATCGAGATTAAACATTTGTTTTTCTGTATGTACGATTGTGTCAAGCGGTGTTTGTTGCGTGTTTAAGGTTTTAGCGTATCTCCAAAGGATAAAATTGAACCCTTAGAGGATCACTTCGTCGTTTGTCTATCTGTCTTTCAAGAGCCTTTTTCTCAGGAACGCGTAGAACTATAAAGTCGAAATAAATAATAAAACAACCCTCTAAATGCACGCAATATTTTTTTAATGTAAGGGACAAACAAGCAGACGTTTCACATAAGTGACAACCGACGTCCATGGACATCTGCACCACCAAGAGGCTAGCAAATGCTTTTCCGACCTTTAAAGATGAGATTTGGTCGCCGGGTAGTCTTACAAACCGAACGAAACGCGACGACCATACCATCACATGACGTGACAACATTGCCGCCACTTCACGTCGATCTTATTTGAGAAAGAGGTACTGGTACCCGGACTCGACAGTCCAATTTGACTACAGACCAAAAGGATTGCAAGGGTGGCGTTACCCTTTTAATTTGTTAAAGCAAATCCTCAGGGTACTGTTCGATGACCTAGAATCATGCAATTAGGCAAAAAGCTGTATCTTGTAGAGTCCTAACACTTTAACTCAACTCAACCTCAACTTTTCTATCTATAGAGCTATGGAGACACTACAAGTCCTTAATATCTAGTCTATTCACATTAAAATTATGTAATCAACAGGGAACAGTACGGTCAGTCAGTTTGGAGCACCGTTATAGCACGCACTTTGAATTTAAATTATATGCTGTGGGACATATTTCGCACCGACGGACCGACCGGCTATCTAACTGTATTGAATTTTTGTACCATGATATATGTGCCTGACAGACGATAAATTTAGCCACCATGCATTTTGAATTGATCAAAGGTATACTTTATAAACAGTCACCAAATTACGTGCTGATATTTGTCAAAGTTTTCTTTACTTTTCAATTATAAATATAAATAAATAAATATATACAGGAATATATGACACACGGACGTCTCTTTTCCCTAGTGTAGGCAACTTACTGCCTGTGTTTTAGGTAACAGACGCCTGTTAAAAACAATTTTTTTGGATAATATGTCCAAACTCGAGGCGGAGATCGAAATCACGACACCTGAAACGCGCCACTTAGTGGCGGTCGACGGCTTCGCTAATATTCGCCTTCCTGTGTGGGGTTCTTGTAGATAGAGTTAGCTGCAGAAGACAATTTCTGATACAATAAATTTATCCTGATGATTTGCTGGCTTTAGTAGATTTCATTTAATTTAGCTAAACTAAATGATACCTCTACTTCCTTTTCAACATCTCCGAGGACGTGTATAAATAAAGAAAATTTTCCTATTAAATGACACATATTTTTTTTATACCGTTATTGCAAGAGAAAATATCCTTATAATGTTATTGAATTTTGTACGCCATATAACGCAAATAGTTGCGGGTGTGAGTGTGCTATACTTTCACATAATCAATATCGAGCGAATTCGTGAAATAAATATCACTCTATTTCTTTGGTATGGCACTTATTGATAAAAATAATTACACATAAATTAAGTTGAAAGTCGTGTTCTAACATTTTTTATACTTCGGAAGAATATTTAATTTAATTAGTGTAGGAAAAAACTGATTTTATAAGTATTTTCTTGGATGTGCGGATGTCGAACGCGCTAATCTCAGGAACTACTGGTCCGATTTGAAAAATTCTTTCAGTGTTAGATAGCCCATTTATCGAGAAAGCCTACAGATATATATATAATCGCGTTAAAATTGAATCTATGTTTTTTACGTCATTTTACGCGGACGAAGTTGCGGGCACAGCTAGTCATACAATAAGATACCTTTTTTTTATTATCAGACATATGACAAGACAGATAAATTATATACATTTTCACGATCTCAAATACAATGCTAAATGTATTCTTTTTTCGCGTAATCCGAGTACCTATATTATATTCATATATCATTTGTCAACTACCCTCACTCGTGATCTCTTCAGTACGTTATGAATTTCAATAGAAAAACTCACATCAAGATTCAAATTTATGAAAAAGATACCTCTGTAACCGAATTTCAAGAAAATGAGGTTCTATATAAAGTAGGGTTTTAAGTCGAAAGTGTGGGCGTACTGATACTGACATGATTTTGATAGGGTATTCACTGAAATAATAGTCATAGATAAATTTATGTTTATGTTATACTTTATGTTCTGCGTACGCGCTTATCGGACATTTTTTTTTAAAATTTGCATTGAATCGTTCCTTTTAAGCTTTAGGTTTTTTTTGTTCTAATTAGCTCTCATGCCAAAATCATAAAGGCAAGTGTGAATTCTGCCTGAAGTTTAATTATTTACATTCTGTAGGCAACACTGTTAGGCTTGCTCATTTGCCCCTTTGTAATATGAAAAAAAAAAACATTTATTCGAAAAAATGGCGTAAGTGAATAGAGGGAGCTCATTAGTTCTGTAGTTCTATATTGGCCTAAATATGATGTAAATAAGTTAAATTAGTAAAAAAGAATAGAGAAAAAAGGGCGGTAATCATGCTATTACTATTGTTTTATTGAAGTGGAAGTTATTGTATACACTCTAATGAGCGATTTTCCGCCGGGGGAGGCTGACTTTTTTTTAGTTATGAATGCTAAATAGAGGTATTATGGAGGCGTGCAAACAAACAAACAAATTCTTCAGTTTTATATGCTAGTGTAGATAAATATAGATAATTGCAAATTAGCTCGTAAAGCTTGTATTAGGAGTGGATGCGACAATACCCTAACGGCGGTGGGGTTTGAACCGGGTACCTTGCGGATTTCAGTCCATACCGTATACCGTTAGCTATTGAGGCTTTGGATTATATACCTGATATTATTCCCACTCAGTTCCTTGTGAACGGAATTGGTAAAATGGCCATATTCAGGTTTTGGCAGCTTCGATTCTTCATCCAGCAAATGGAATATGCCGTGATTCTTGCTCTCAATTAGATCTGTGAACAACACAATTTGACACAACTACAGAGTACATAAAAGAAAAAACTAAATAAATAAATATATACTGGACTATTTGACACACGAACGTCTGTGCCTAAGGTAGACAACTTTATGCCTGTGTTATAGGTAACAGATTCCTGTTACACACAAATATATAAATACATACATATAGATAATACACTCAGACTCGAGGCGGGAATCGAACTTACGACCCCGGAGCGGAAGGCAGGACGACTGCCCACTGCGCCAACGGGCTAGTCGGTCGGTGACATCAATGGGTCAACAAAAGAACGCGTAAAGATATAGAGTTAAAATGAATACCAACGATTGCAGTCTGCGGTCCCTTGAAGTAGTAAAAAAATTAACAAAGGAAACCAAATCTATAGTTACTTTTATTGACCTAGAATTAATATTGACATGGAATTGGGCAAGAAGCTACTTCTTATAGGACAAGTAAGGGAAAAATCCGAAAATTATAAATTTGTTGTTGTATCTATTGTCACTGTGACTTTATCAATTTTTTTTTTATAAAACAAGGAGCAAACGGTCATACGGTTCACCTAAGTGACTACTGACGCCCATGGACAACTGCAACACCAGAGGGCTCGCAGATGCGTTGCCGACCTTTGAGAAATGCGTACGCTCTTTTCTTGAAGGTCCCTAAGTCGTATCCGTTCGGAAATACCGAAGCTGGCAACTGATTCCAAAGAGAAATTATGCGTGGCAAAAAGTTTCTAGAAAAGCGCACAGTTGTAGACTTTAGGACATCCAGGTGATGAGGGTGAAATTTCAAATTTTGACGGGATGTCCCATGGTGAAATTCACTGTGAGGACTCCCTAGCCATCGAATAAAAGGTGCAACATTACCATGTATTGTAATGTTATATCATGTTTGGCGAAAACTGCAAGAAAATTGTAAGAAAACCTATATTACATTCAAGAATCGTGAGAATCATATTAAAATATAGGTAATTTCATATTCTCTATTCTGGGGCCTCTATTAGGGACACCCAATTGTGCGAGGATTTTATGTTATAAATTCAAACGACGAGCTCGTCTACCACATTTTGCATGTATAGTCGTCCAAAAAATTGTTTTGGCACGCTAAGGTAGAATGTCATTGGCACGTCAATTAGTTAAAAGGCTCATTTTTGCTTCTTATGAATTACGTTTCTTTCTAACAATAGCCTTAGCAAAAATTTTCTTTACCTAGGAGCTGTCATCTAAAATGGTAAAGGACTTTCTTGGTCCACTATACATGGTTGCATTTGGTCGGGCGTGCAGTTTTAGTTTGAACGACATATATATCGCTATGTGCCTAAGTATGGGACATTTCTTTCAGTGTTCGGATCGGCCACTAAACAATGTTGCATTTGTATTACTCGTAATAACGATAACAGTATAAGTTTTACTCACAGCGTACTGTCTTCTTAAAATCACCTTTGGTCTGTTTTGTTTTGAAGGCAGACGTTTAAAAATTTTAATTTAAGCAGTATATTCAGCAATACAGTCACGAATCCACCAGGGCGGGCACGTTGTGCGTGCCCACCACTCTAGTAGACTTGTGACGTCACACTCCCACCGTTTTTTGGAAATGAAAGCCAGATAATATTATATTCAATATCTTACTGAAAACAACATATCAAAAAAAAAGTCATATATTTTAAAGGTATATCCTTGGTAGGAATGTACTATATCGATCTTAACCAAGTTCATCGGATGAGTCGAGTTTGGGCGAAAATCGGCCAAAAAATTGAGTGATTGTGCCTACCACCTTTTTAAAAGTCTAGATCCACGCCTGTTGCAATTTCACTACGTAATATGTATATTGTTCACAAGTAATAATATTAGTTTCTGAACAATAGAACAATTTGAGCATGGCGCGAAACACTTCGGAGTGTTTTTCGTTAATTATAAATATAAGATACCGAATTACAAATACATTTTCATTTGTAAATAGCCCGCCGTAATACTGAAGGTGTGACATTACTGTTTGTTAACATTACATTCAGACTGGTCGATACTCAAATTCAGTATAGCATTATATTATTTGAGAATTAAACCGTGATCAGGTACTGAGATTATTAGTGTCATATTGTTTAAGATTTATAAATGCAGCTTGACGATGAAGTCTACAACTGTCACCTGGGAATATTACTTGTTTTAAATAAAACCATAATACCAACTAGAAATTTCCATATCCCATAAGTGTTCTCTATTCAACTAAGTAAGACAAACAGTTATCGTGGCATTTAACTCAATGTATAATTGGTACAACGTGACTACGTACGTCACGATAGACGAACACAGTCCAGCTCTGTTATCTCAAAGGTAAAATAATAGACTGGTTTCCGCATGGTATACGATCTCGCTGGGTTTATTGACGCATCTTTTACCTTCAAAGTTTTTGATGTTTGTGTGGTTTCTGCTGTTGGCCTCCACAACTACAGGAAATTTTATTTGATTAAAATTTGTTAATTTTACATTCTTGAAGATATTTATTGTT
The DNA here is from genome assembly GCA_024363005.1 of Charaxes varanes. NCBI lineage: Eukaryota > Metazoa > Arthropoda > Insecta > Lepidoptera > Nymphalidae > Charaxes > Charaxes varanes. The sequence goes on from JANCMC010020089.1 coordinate 67,500, forward strand.
CTGTTTTTCTTGACAATTGATAGATTTATATATTTAAAATATTAGTTTTTTTTTATTGAGTTTTTATAGGGTCCACAATTGAAACAGTAATAAAATAATTGACAATCCGTAAACAAATACTGTACTCTTAACGCAGATTAATATTATTCTATAAATATAATATTGTATTATGCACATTCAGAGGCGTACAAACGCGTTGTACTTCAATACTCTTACAAAGTGTTTTTCTATAGCGTTGAATAAATCTACCGTGTTGTAGGGAGGATTACAGTAGAAGTTAATTTTAAAATACTAATTACAATTCCGAATTTATCTAAGCATGATGTTTTTCTCATATTAAAGTAACATAGAATTGGAAACTAACCTGATTATGACAAAAACTTATATTCCCTTTTTAGCAATTACCAATTAGAAACTCTTTAACATTTATCTTAACAATATATGAAGAGATCCCGTTTTATGCCTCACTACAGACTATTTAAGGGTTTTGCGTTTTATCTTTGGAATTTGTACAGATTAAATATTGATATTGACTGGCCCGTTGGAAGTCAACAATGACTGTCGTGCTGCCATCCGTCCGTCTGGAGGTTGTGCTTTAGATTCGCATCTTGAGTGTGGGTGTATTACCTATCATATCACCCGACCTTTGCCTAGCAAATCAAATCATTAAAAAAAACTTGGTTGCAGACAACTAAACCTCTCTTTCGAGTGTCCCGCCCTTTAGATTATTTTATTTATTTATTTTTTTATGGTGCAAGGGACAAACGAGCAGGCAGCAGGTTGTCAATTCCATTATTTTTTTTAAATAAAATTTCCTTACGCACGCTTCTTTAAATCTTTAAACCAGTTAACTTCAAATAGAGACGAGCCATGTGTTATTTCTATAACCGATACGTACCACTACAAAAAATGCACATTCTATCAAATGTATTAAATCACTTACAAACATCTGCAACAATTTGAAAATAATATTGTATTTGTTATCATGTATTTCACTGCAGTTTCGAGATTGTGTCAAAGCATAGTCATAACGATCGTGTACACATTAATTGTCAAATAGATAAACGTTGTTATACAGATAACCTTATATGTTTCCTTCGTCTGCAACGCGATCGGTACCCTCCAGTGAATCCATGGAATGCTAAGAAATTCGTGTCTCTCAAGGAGAAGAAAAATAAACAATTTATTCATCATTTCTTATGGTATCCCCTTTGTTTCATTTTAGGTGTGGGATGCAGTTTTACCGCAACTATCTTTAGGAGATTTATTGTATAATATACAGCGCATTCACAATATGGGCTTCCTTACCAGTGATTCCACAACAACAGCTGTTCTGATATCTCTACTTAATAACCAGGATGTTATCAAGAAATCGAAAGTTACTCCAATTGAAGTATACATCACTTTATGCAACTACAAAAAGAAGACAAGGTATACATGAAAAGTATTATTAAAAGCAAAATATTTTTTTATTTAATATTAGTGGACCCGGTAGACATTGTATTGCCTGAATTAGTTGCTATTAGCCAATTAAACTATCTTCTTTATGTTCATAGAATGTGAAACTTGCGGAATGTTTAAAGGAAAAAAAAATCCATAGCATGCCAGTCAAAAGTTTGAAGTATTCTGAATTAGTGAAGAATTCTGCATTTTTGTATTTTTAAATAATCTTTCAATTTTTCCATTCTCTTTTTTCCTTTAAATCTTCCCTGAAATAAAGATACTTAAACAATACTGAACTGAAATCCATCCAGGGGTATTCAAATTTTTGCAAGACTAACAAACAACAAGGGATTATGAATACTAAATTCTGTACTTTATATATCAATACATACTAGAACTGTTCTGATTGCCAATCTGTCAAAGATACCACAATACTTTATCTAACACATAGAATAAATACTCTATGAAGTTTTTTATATTTTTATGAATACATTAATTTAAACTCTTAATATTCTCACCACAATCGTTCCTTCATTGCTGAAAAATGTGGACCTGGCTTGATTCCAGTTTAATGCCAGACTCTTCATGCACATACATACACTTAAATGACACTCTCAATTTCTATCACGTCAATAAATAGTGTGCATTCTTAATTCAGTCTTAGAATCTAATCTTCAAATTTAAATTGCCCATCTAGTGCATTGCATTTATTTACCTATATGTTACATTATTTATTTCTAATCTATTGTTAACAGACCATTGAAGCACGAAAAAGCAAAAGTAGCTAAAGAGAAGCAAGAACGTCGTCGCACTCGTCAAATATTCGACGCGAAAACCGAAAAATGGGAGTGGACTGTTACCAAGCGCCATCCGAAAGAAATAAAGTATTGGGGTTAGCAAATTAATAAAATATTTACTGTTTCAAAGTTAGGAACAATATAAAATACTTATTATCAATATTAATACGTAAAACGTAAGTAAAGCGAAAACTTTCCGTTCAATTTTACGAAAATTGCGCGAACGGTAGAGTATGAAATTTGGCACAATAATAATTTATATTGAGGTGTTGTGAAAATGCTAATATTTTTAGAAAAAATGCATCATTAATACATTAAATTATTAAAATGAAACCTTACGCACACCAATGCCAAGCAATTTACACACACATGTATACTGTTTACTATAAGATTGTGTCAAAGTGTCAGTTCTCATGTATACTAATTGTGAAATATAACAATGTTATTGTGAAAATAATTAAAATCTTGAAGCAGTACGCAAATCTAAATATTAGTAGGCGAATTTCGAATTCTAGTTTACGAATTATTATGGTATATTTAAATAAATAAAAATTTGCCTGATTTATACATGATAAAACTTTGTACAGTTACACAAAGTCCCCGGCCACACTACATGATCATTGAAATGAAGCTATATCTAGCTCCGGCATTATAAACATATTAAAATAAAACCTCACGCACACTAATACCAAAAAATTTACATACACTAATATACAGAAACTTAATTTAATTATAAATCTTCTGTAGGTATATATAAAAATCAAACGTTCGTTAGTCTCGCTAAAACTGGAAAACTGGACCATATTTAATTTAATTTGTTTTGTTTATTTCCCCTTACAACAGAGGTTTAAAAGAAAAGTTGAAAGACTCTTTTTTAATATTAAAAAATCCATAAACTTCAGAATACTTTAAATAGATGATGTCCGTACTATATACATATAACCATTTCACAGGTAAGCCATGTAATATTATTATTATATTAAACATTCGGTCAGTGTCACCTTTTATGGAAAAGACATAAAGGAGATTGGTTAACTGACTACTAGCAGACGACCCAAAGTTCGAGCAAGACAACATCTGCCGTGTCCACTAGTACCAAACAAATATTGCATACCGATATCGTGACATCTTGTTTCTCGTGGTGGTTGGTTAATGACGCAAATATCATGTTTACTCTTAAAACTCGGCGGCCATACTCTGCCCTCTTCTATTTCATACTTAAGTAATCCACGTTTTAAAAGACGCGTCTTACTCAGGAGTTTGTTTTCAATGTAAATTTGCGATAGGTCGAATGTGGGTGTTGCAGACACGATCTAAAAAAATATCTCTCATACAAATAAGCAGAGATAAAACCTCCCTTTTTTTCATTGTTACGTCTATGGTTTGTATACACAAATCAAGTTAATTATTAAAAATATGATATTGTTTACCACTTCATATTTTTTGCCAACAAGATAAAGTACCATTATCATTACATAGTACAAAGGAAATCGCTTCCCAGCGTTGTACGCGCAGATCTTTCAAACTATGGATTTTAATGTGGTCTACACCAATAAGCAGTGTGATTCAAGGAGAAGGTTTATATTTATAATACATTTGTGTTATAAAACATAAAAGCCGCGAATTTCAAAGATATGTAACGAGATGTCGTAAAAAAAAACGTATTTTTGTGCGCTTACATCGCGTACGCTGGCTAAACCTTACGAACAAAATAATGTACTAAGAAATTGTATATTCAAAAAGGTCTATTATAAACTCCGCAATGGCATATCTCTATCTTCAAAATAAAACCCACAGGAACCATCTTTACTTTTTATATAATACAAAAAAAATATTATGAACCATTTACGAAAGTATTTTAAAGAATACCGTATTAATCCTTATCCATTTAAATACGCTAGATACTTTGTCATTTTATGCAGATCAATATGGCCCTTTACAGCATGTCATGAAAATAAATATCTTAGAAGATATGAGAGATTTAAAATACCATGGCAAAGCGAGCCGACGGCTGGCGGTCGGTGGCGCAGGTTATAAAATATAGCCAACGTTCTAGCAGGACAATGTCCGCCGGGTCCGCTAGTAATAAGATGAAGTCGAATTCATTTAAGAGAATGTTATTGGATTTAAAAATTACTCACTCTGCTGGGAGTCTTGCTTTTTGTACAACCAAAATGTTGAAACGTCCAAGGATGGGTTAAAGTCATGCAGCGTTCTCCAGAAAAGCGATGCACGGGATCTCCGTTTGGAATTTTGACCTGTATACATTGTGGGTCAGTCTTGCCTTTTTCTTCGCAACAATAAGGTCTCCATATCAGATAGTTAACTGCAAATACGGTTTTCATAAATTATGTTATTCACTAAAAATTATTCACTAAAAATTATTCTCAATTAGAAGTTATCCAAGACTTCAGCAACGCCGTTCAATATTAAACAAAACCATTCAGTAATGGTAAACCATGATTCTTTTTTTTTTCGCTAATCAATTTTCACGACAGGTTAAATGCTCGTGTAATTTGTAAGTATTATATCATGTAATAATCTTTTTTTTTGTTTGCTTTCACCCTTCTATGTGATGACCATTTCATTCTTCTTCACCATGACTCTTTAGAAAAATACCTAGTATTAACTTTAACTCAATGTATTCAAAATTAGCCTCGTCATGTACCGTGGTTTTGGAATTTAGAATGTGAAGCTGACGCTTCAACAGACTGATAAGGCACTTAGACTGAGATGCGGACATATTCCACTAAATAATTTAGATGCCTTATGAAAAAGTTAGCTCCCAATAACTTTATTTGAGAGGCTAAATATGAGCCCCTGAAATAAGGGATCATAAGGGTTTAGGAGCGCTTAGGATAATTGTACTGGAGATTTGGAAGAGAGAAAAAGAGAGAAGAGAGATAGATACAGCCGACGCGTAATTATTTTACTAAAGTCCCTTTGAAGTATACATCGAAGTATTATAAAAAACGGATTTTAAACTCACGCGTATTTTATATCGGAATGGCCCGACTAGTTTCGAACCCGTCCGGGGTCCTTCCTCATGAGCTCGCTACGAAGCGGTGTCGCGCGAGTTTAAAAGCCGATTTTTTTATAATTAGTATGAACTCCGCTCACGAAAGTCTAAGTTCTAAAATATACAACAAATGATTTTTTTTTAAAGAAACAATCAAAGTAGAGAAGTAGAGAGATAATCACGTAAAGGTATGAGAAAAAGCTAATACCTAATATTCCCAAAATTCTTTTTGAAGAAGTGTTTTAATAATGCATTGTAAAACTGGAACTCTAACGATCCAGTAAATTTAATTTTCTTCAGTTAAAAAAGTTCGACCTATGTCACGTTTTATGGAAAAGATACAAATGAGTCAATCTCATATAGCTGTAATTGTTTCTTTGCAATAGCTGGTCATTTTTTCTTTGCAGCAAATGAGCCAAAATTCGAAGTAAGACAGTGTCTGCCAAGTCACTGTAATTGTTAATATGAGTGAGTGGCTGGTTAATGAAGAAGATTGTGATATTAAAGGACGATAACAAACAAAGAACTCTAAACATTTAGGATCTATCCCATATCCCAGTTTACTATCAACTCGTCACTTTTTCCATACTGTTTACACTTAAATGAAGGTTTATTTTACTGGCACGCACCTACAACATGGATGGCTTTACTTTTATGCTCTTATTAAATACTATATTTTGCCAGCTGCTTTGCTAAGATTATCGAATAGTACTTTTATCATGATATAAAACCTTATTATTCTTAAAACATATCTCTCTCCCTCTATATTTTAAGAGTTTCTAAACACTCTTATCGGTATACACGAAACACTTTCACACCACTTTTGTTTAGCACATTCTCTTCTGTCTTTTGACTGAGACCGTTAAGACGATTCACGTACATTATGTTTGTTGGGAAGTTTAGTTTTTATTTTATTCCATGAGAAATAAAGAAGACAAAAAATGTATACATTAACGAGTCTCAACCCACGATACTTAAATTCGGTTGAGTTATAAGCTGATTTATTTTATGTGCTGCCGATTCGTAAAGAAGAATTTGTTTTATGTGGTGTTATCTCGCACTTACTTGACTACGTATTGAATCTATGTTTTTTATCGATGCCATCTCTTCATCAACTTGTGAATTTTGTATAGGTTTAATCTAATAAACTAATCAATAAACAAACAAATCTTATTCAAAAGCCTTTGGTGGTTTTTTATGGGGGGGGGTTTCCATCCAATATATTTAGCGGGTTTAATTTTAAGTGGACTGTATTTAAAAATTGGGCTTTGCTTGCACCTAAATCTCCCCTAAATGCACTTGCCGGTAGTCGCGACGGGAAATACAGCTACCAGGATGAAAGGGAATAAGAAGGCAGCTGTAACAGGTAAAAGAAATACAGCGCATGACGACATGCAAAAGCAATGCATTCTTTTGAAACACTGCTATCAAATTTCAAACACGACTTCCCATTAAAATATATTGCTATCCCACAGTTAAATATATATTAGACCATAACGAAATATATATTTTGTAATTGTTTGAATTAAATTCGCGAGGACTTTGTTTTGAGTTGACCAAGTTCATATGGATAAAATGCATACATATATATGTATATGAACTTGGCATGATAATGCTTTAAGGGTAAACATTTTTGTTGGAGTAGTATAATCGACCAAGAAAGTGTTTTTCCATTTTGGATGACAGTTAAAGAAAATTGTTAGAAAATAACGTATAACGCCAAAATAAGCCTTTTAACTAATTAATGCGCAAACGACATTCGACCTTAGTGTGTCAAACCCTTTGGTCGACTAAAGGATAGCCTAAAATTCCACCTTTTAGGTGTTGAGGCTCTAGTTCTACCTTGGGTATGCCCAATATTCTCGTTTTTTCTCTTACTAAGCGAAAAGCAGCAGAACTTCTAAGAAGAGAGGATAGTCTAAGAACTATGTTAATATCTATAAATGGTGGCCATTCGTGCAGCTCAAGATAGGATTTCACAGTAAATAATAGATCGAGGCAATGCTTGGCGGATTTATTATGCGAAATACGCGTGAAACAAGAAAAATTCAATTTTTATTCCATGTACTTACATTAATCAAGAAGATTTTACTCTTTTGAATAGATTAATATCTTTTCAATTAACATAGGTGAAAAAAAATGAAATTCATTCGTCAAAAAAACCCTAAATCAGATTTTTTTAACTGTACTACATCCAAGAAAATGAAGACGTGACAGATATAGACGATCAGACATTGGCCATTAAGGAATTTGTATCGACTGGAAGAGGGCTTTCTATTAAAGTATTTTTTTTTTCGAAAAAATATCAATAGCGCGATCTACATAATAGACACCGCTTACGTCATCAGCAAGGGATTATAAAGTCCGTTACTAATGAATAAAGAAATTTGACTTTATTAATGAACTTACATCTGAAAACGCGAATTAAATTTCAAATTACTAAAGGTGAAAAATGTAAGATGGTTTAAGTGCAATAAACGTTGTGTGACTTTAAACTGGCTTCTTATTATGAACCCGCCGAGCTATACATGCAATTTTAGGAAAAGTAACCAAACTGCAGAAGAACGGAAGAAGTGAAAAAAAGAGAGATTATAATATGGTATAATACTTTTTAAAAATGGTCAAAAGCGTGTCAAAACACGCTTATATAGAAGGGTTCCGTATCTGATACGTTATTAATGTATTTGTTAAATAACCTCGAAAGTTGTCCTATATCGTTCAGAATAATTTTCGTAATGAGTTTACAAACTCACTTAAGATTGAAATTTTCCATGTTCTATCAACATTGAAAATTTCAAGTGTCTACGTCTAATAGTTTGGAAATGCTAGGGGGGTGGGGACACTTTACGTGCTGACAAATGGACAGAGCGGAATTATAAGGGTCCTTGTAGTGTTATGGTACCCTAAAAATGCCACGGGCATGTAGCCTGTGGTGAATATTGATTCTTCTTCTTCATAGCCTTATCCCCGTTAATTACCAGGGTCGCCTTAAATATGCTTTATAATTTTATATTATAGCAAACGCATGGCTCCCCTACGAACACATTTGATCAAGTTTGTAATGGAGAACTGTAAGGGCCACCAACGACAATCCATATATATCTTAGCATAAAAAAGCCTTATCTGAATGTATGTGTGTGTTTTAAAGCTAATATGCTATAATATTTGAAAAGATAAAAGCAATTAAAATACACGATAAGTGTATGTTTGATACAGTTATTTACGTTTATTGCTTATATGAAAAAAAAGCGGTTTAATATTAAATGTTGCTACATTGTTAATGTTAGGACGTCAAAACGTGAAATTTTGCCCTCGTCGATGTCAAAAAGTCCTTTACAGTGCGATTTGTAGGATCTTCCTGCCTCAAACAACTTCTCTATGAAATCAGTTACTAGCGTCAGTGTTTGAAACAGATATGACTTTGGGATATTCAAAAATTTAGCATATTCATTCCTCAAAGGCCGGCAACGCATCTGTGAAGCACTGGTAGTGCAGTTGTCCATGGGCGTCGATCTTTCTGGTGGACCCACTCGTTTCCCTTTAAACTTAAATACCTTTGGAGTCCACAAACGTCCACTCCTATTACTTTAGTCATCATCATCATCATTTTCAGTCCTTGATAACCCACTTCTGGGCATAGGCCTTCCTTTGTTTGTGTCACGCTCCCCCATCCCTTACCAATCTCATCCAGCCACCTTCTGCCACTCTCCTTACACCATCTTTTACTTTAATACTTAGTAGCAATATATGCTTCTTATTTCTCGGGAAAATCCTATCGAAATGGAATAGGTCTCTTCCAATGTTATTTCGAATAATCAAAAAGGTATCTAGACCGATAGATAAGGGTCTAAAAACTCTTGTTCAAGAGCTAGTATTATACAATATATATTTTGGCCTTATAATAATCAGTTCCCAAGGTGTTACATTACCGATTATTAAAGTATATTAAATAGTGAATTAAATCTTGTCATTTTTTTTAAATCTTTTTAATTCATATTTGAGCTTTTGCTTTGTAGAATATTAAGTCGAAACGTCTGTAGAGTGTGTATCTACCTTAAGTTTTCGATTGGACAAAATTGTTTCAGTTTTAGATAGCCCCTGATCGAGGAAGGCTATGGGCTGTAATTTAATAAAGATAGTTACCATTCTATAAAATCTTGGTGGTCCAATATCGAAAGGGACTTGAAGAAAAAAGACATCCCCAAATGGACAACTCAAGATAAAAAGTCTTGGCGCAAGCGCACAAGAAGGCCCGACCACAAATAAAGTTCGGAAAAGGGTACGAGGAAGAAGAAGAAGAAGTTACCATTCTATAAAAATATCTTTCTAGTATGTATTTACAATTAAATTTTCTGTTTTAAATTTAAGCTAAGCGTAATATACTAGCTGTAGTATCCACTGTTACTACGTAAATATTATTAAATATTTACTGTAATTATATCTCACCATATTGGTGTATGCACGCGGCCTAATCACACTGATCACAATGTACTTAGATAGTTGTTACCCAGTCAACGGTTGTAACAGAACTCCCCGCATAACCGATTGTCTCTGTATTTATAGTCTTATGAACAACTACCCTCCTCCATGTATACACTACAGGACTCTTACTTCATGATCCATCAATGATTAAAAAGAAGCTGAATGTTGATTAACTAATTTATTTTACAGTGGCTAATAATTAATTACATCACATTTTTGACAATTTATCACACATGTAGGATTCATTCTCACAAATAAAAAAATAAACAAAGTTAAGCTTTTATTCGGTAATCACATTAACGGATACAGCTTAAAAATTAATGTAATAGACACAAAATTATGCAGGTTTGTAAAAAATGTATCAGCAATATTAGAGTTTTTATGTCAATGAAACTGTATTATACGAAACCCACCCAATTGTATGCAGCAAAAGGTCGGAAGACAGCTGACTAAAGGTATCAATAGACAGAAAATGGCCGGTTGAAACATTTTATTTGTGTGTACGTTTGCTGATCTTTTATATTATTCTTATTTTTCCACGTCCTAACATTCTGATATAAATGTTTAAGGTAAATATCAAGGAAATTTCCATTGTTCGTTCAACGTTCGTTTCCCAATCTAAAACCTACTCGGTCATTTATTATTCATTGCTATTTCACGTAGCGTTTCAGTTCCAATGCCTGGATATAAAGAATTCTTTTACTTCTTAACTTCATAGAATGTCGGCAATAAATAAAAAATCAACATGATGTATTTTCCAGCCGAAATTCGCCATCGCGTGCTTTTGTATACGAATAGCGAAAACAGTAACTCCGTCAATGTTTATTTACAATTCCTCGTACTTTTTTACTTTCATAAATGTTTTATTAATATCGGTAACTAGATCTTAAACGATATTACAAATAAAATAAAGGAATATATATGTTAATACGTGGGACCAAAACTTTGGTGCTGCGCGGACGGAGGCGTAAGAAACTTAGAACAATTATGCTATATATAGAGGATGTTGTAGGAAGGCTAGTAGTTTTATAAAATATGCATTATAAATATATCAAATTATTAAAATAAAACGCCATGCACACCAATGCCAAACGATTTACACACACATCTATACTACACGCTGTACTAAATACATTTTACTGTGAGGTGTTAAAGCGTACTCATGAGAACCGTATGTATATTAATTTTCAAATATACTTCAAAATATTACACAAAGAATTCAAGTTTTGTATATAGCTTTAAATACCTAAGTATATAGTACGCAACTCTAAAGATTTATCCGCCTACGATCTTTTGTAAGATAGTTATTGTCTATGGATATATTTATTATCTTTGCTGTTAATTTTTGTTTTTTATTGATTTTTTTCATTCATATCGGTAGTGACAACTGCCTGCCATTTCGTATTTAAAGTAGGATTATGTCCTCAAGTATTTTTGGAGATTATCCCGGAAAATGATGGAGTCAGACATGTGTTTCTAAATAAGATAAGGCGTATAAAAATAACGAAAGTTTGAAGCGGCGTTTATGACAAAAAATATACATCTACTGTTTTTATTGTTAGGTCTAATGTTCCAACGAAAGTTAAACATTAATTTGGGGTACTTCAAGGTAAGTAGAGATTTCATTTCCATGACAAGATTTATTCGCAGAAATCAACAATTTTCACAAAACTCACTTATTACATTAGGTTTGCGTATATAAGCTTCAATCTCCTCGCTTTGCTTTGATTACCCCAAAGTTGGCGGTATTTCATTTCGTTTACCTTCTTCAACATTTGAAAAGTTTGAGCGAATGACATTTTGCGTGAATATATTATCTTTATATAATTCAAGAGAAGATAAATCAGGTGTCATATCAAACACAATTCCCTACGTAGAAGGTCCTAAATGACGATAAATTATTTCTATATTTTGACGTTTTCTAACGACTACAGACGTATTGAAGTTTGAGCCATCTTCTGGTTAAGAACCAGGGTCCGCCTAAATTGCAGAGGATGTGGCTGTGGGGCGAGTTAAGATGACCGATTGCCATCTAACGTCAACCTCGTGACCCCCAAGATATCTACAACTTTACAACTAATATAACAAAGTGACATTAATCAGGTCCCACTGTTTTACGTTCCGAAACACGGAGGTCAGATATCAAATTTAAACCAGTGCTAGAATAGGTCACCCATCTATCACCCGGTCACACCAAGAGCTACTTTAGATCGTCTCAAATGCCGACCACTGATTAGGCCACGACCTCCTCACGCTTGAGATACCTTATTATTTCATAAAGCCACTTTAAATCCTTTCCTACTGATAGCACTTTAAGGGCATATCTTCCGTAGACGACATAAAACTTCTGACTTTCCTAACCTTAGCTTCCTACGAAAAAAACACATTAAGTAAAGAAAAAATTACTCGTAACGAACTTATTTCGATTGAGCTCAGTCTTCGACGAGTTTTATTGCAAAATACATAAATAATATAACAAACGCAGGTTAAGAGGGTATTAAAACAAATTTCATGGGAAATTATGTGGTTCAAGTAAGCAAAAGGGTCATATTAGGACCTGTAATGGATTCCGATAAAAAGAACCCATTGAGCCGATATTCAAATGACACAGCTATCTGTGCTAAAATTTGGGCAACAATGCCCTCTAAAATGGTTTTGTATTGGAGACAATTTCGGTAATATGCTTGATGTGCTCAATTCCGATTGACATGCTATTGGACCGGGATGACCAGTCCTTATTATTATCGGCCTTTTAGTTATCTGTTTGTATTCCGATACCTCCGTAATAGATCCTTTTCTAGCTTTTTCATTTACTAAATGAAAGTAGTAATAATAATGTTTTAACCATCAGCATGATTTTCTTTATTTTTTATAACACTAACTTAGTAGTTCTATTGCTGTTACATCTCTTGTACTTACACGTGTGATTATGGGTTCTAACTGAAAATGATAATATAGAAAATCGATTCGAAATCAATATCAGATAAATCGATTTTCTTGTTAATCGAGTTGTTTGCTTTAAGCGTTGTTTTCTCTACTTCTAAATATATGTTATAGAACTAATATATTAGTTTCCATCATCTAGTTAGTTTTATTTTGAAGTGCATTACTTGGTATGTAGGTTTGTTTTCGCATGATTTTGGTTTAATATTTGATTCTGCTTATAGAGCAACGAGACAGATTTTGAGATAAACATCTTTAATTTGGCCTCGTCGCTATTTCATATGTTTAAGTGGATTACGACATCCCCCGGGAGTATCATTTAAATACAGATGACAGAGTTGTGCAATAATTTAATCAGCGATTCTCGCCATCCGATAGTATTCAAGCTCGTGAAAAATGCACAGCGGCAATTTGTGAAAATCCCCACGGTAAAATTTAAAACATTTTATGCTACTGTCGTGAAATGCTATGGTTACCTTGGCGCAATAACATTACTCTATATTATATTCTAAATAAGGAATTATATATTCATATTTTTTTTATAAAAAGGAGCAAACGGATAGTCGGTTTGTCTGACTCCCGTATTGGACAACTGCTCTGCCAAATGGCTGGCAAAAATTTTATCGCCTTCTTTAAAATTTATCATAGTAGTGGGAAATATATCGGTTTTTCTATTTAGCTCAAATAATTTAAATCATATAAAGTCCTAGTTTAAATTGCAGCTTGGTAATACTAACTCGGACCGGTACCGCTTTATTGAATTGTTATGATATTTCGGTCGTGTATGCTATTACAGGAGGTGAATTTATGCAGTCACTTAACTCTTATTTATTATGGATCAGCGAAGGTTAATGATTGATCCTATCGAGTGTCTTATAATACGTTAATAACTACATTTTAATAAAAGACAAAGTCCTAGTTTAAGTTGCAGCGTGGTCATACTATTGAGTACGGGTACAGCTTTGTTGCATTGTTATCGCGTTTCGCTCTTCTGCGCTGTTAAGGTGGGCGGGCAGGTGTGAATTTATGCCGTCAACATCGCAACACTGTAAAGCGTTTATGCTGAGTTTGTTTAAATCTAATTTAACTTTACAACACTGACGTAAAAAACATTACAATTTTAATTGATAGAATCAGGCGTTACTTTGCGGAAATCCATGACGTGCATGAGAAACTAAACTACTTTGCTTTAATCCGCCTTTTTCATTACAGTAGCTGGCTTAATAAGACATCCCGTAAGTTTGATACGGGTGAAGGGCTGGGAATAAAATTATTCGACCGGCAATTTTTCGTGGACAATATTTCCAGTAGACGTTCGGTTTCGGACGTTAACGTTAATAGACTGTCGAGAAATGTCCGTGCTAGCTTTCATTCGTAGGAGAGCTTTTGTAAAGTGCGTTAAAAAGCGTTCAATACACATATGGATTCCCAAGTTTATGTTCACACGGCAACGCTTTTATAACGCGACGTTTTTTTATCGAGTAATGTTCTACTTTCAACTGTATACATGTATGCTTATACGGCTTGTTTTCGTATCAACGGCGCTGAAAAAGCACCAACGTCGAGATTAAGCCCTCTTTCACACGAACGTTTTTTTTAACGTGCGTTAAAAAAGTACATATGGACTCCCAAGTTTCTGTTCACACAGCAGGGATATTATAACACGACACATTTTTATCGAACAATGTTTTAGTTTCAAATTTATGTATATAAGTATACGGTATATTTTCGTACCTTCTAATGTTAAATCTAATCATTTAATACTGAGTAAGCACTATACAGTACCTAGGCGAGAAGGGAAGGAAAAAAAAAATGGCCGTTTGTATATTTTTAAAATTTTGAGATTCTAATAAGGAGGACCATCTCAATGTATTAAACTGTCCGTCGAAATCAGTAAATAAGGGGGTACCACATTAGAATGAGGAAGAATTTTAAAGGTTTCTTAATGGTCAATTCATTGCTATATTCACATCACACCGCGTCCTTCTGGAAGGCTATTGGTCAATTTATTCTACACCAGCGCTATTTCGGTAAATTTTCGAATGATAATTGGCTGCTTAGAAATGGTCACTTTTTCAACTAACCGTCATGGAATGATGGTCCTCCTTACTAGAATCTCCATAAGAAAAAACCAATCTGGAAAAGATTTTTTAATTTATTCACTATTCAGATTCATCACAGAAAAATAAGAACGGGTTCTTATATTTCTGTGAGATTCATTGATATATATTACTTTTTTTTGACGAGATTGTTAATCTGAGATTGAAATATTTTGTTTGTTTTATACTAGCTCTAACAGTTCAAAAGCCTATACTATATTACTTAAGAATCTTCAAAAATAGACACAATCCATAATAATGCAGCCATCTATGGACGTGGGTAGTCTCTTGTCCTTTGCTAAAGCGGTATTTCCATAAAATATCTAGGCTAGTAATAAATAGGAATGAGTTCGACGTCAACATAACCGATACATCCTATATTTTACGCAAAAAACTTTTCGCTGGAAACAGAAATTTACAGCTGGAAACTTTTTTAATTTTAAAAAAGACCCTGATAAATCGCCTGAAAAGTATTAATTTGTACTTTCCTGATGGGAACTAATTAATAGCCATTTTTATTTACAAAAAAAGGGACCGGTTTCCGGCATTATTTTATGCTCCTTCAACACTTTTTAGAGATTGCTATTTAATTATTACAATTTATGGCGAATTAATTTTCACAATACCTCTCTCTACTTTGACCTAACCAATGAACTCACTAAAAACGGTTATAAAACCAGCTTATACGCGGTAGAGGTAGGAGCAAGGGGCCTTCAATAAACAATAACCGCACCAGCAAAGATTAGTACAATTTATGCAAAGGTACCTTTGTGTACTTTATTTGCGCCTTACACAAGCACAAAAATGTAAGCGTCATCTTAACACTTGAACCACACACAAAACCATGACGCGGCACACAATCCCTCAATAAACGACAACCGCACCAGCTACGATTAGGACAATTTATGCGAAGGTACCTTTGTGTACTTTATTTGCGCCTTACACAAGCACAAAAACTGAAGCCCAGAGCACAAAATTTTTGCATCTGATGGAGTAAGATTAGGTTTATGGTTTGAGCTTTATGACGTGTACTCACATTAACGTCGTTTGAGTTTATGACGGTACCCCTCACCGACCTATATTACATATTATATTTTGTAAATTAAATTATGTATATAAAGTAACAGAAAATGAGTTAAAGTACATACTCGTAATATGCTCTTTTAAACTTGATTTTATTACAGTTATAACTTATATGGTATAACTTATAATGGTACCTCATCGATGTTCTCATAGAATGAACTTATGACTATACAGACATTTAATGTAGTCGATGCTTTATTTACAACAAATTGACTATTTATAGTAAGTACAAAATAGTAGTATCTCTGTAAATAGTCGATATGTTTTTTTTGCATATACTTCTCATCAGAAAAAATCGAAACTCTTCCGTTTTTTTTTAACATAATATATTTCTAAATATACACACTTTTACAAATTATAAACTTGCAAGATGTTTCGATTCTTCTGGTGAAGAGTAAGTATATGTATACACAGATAAAATCTGCGATCTGAATTTAATGATTTCGATGGTTTTTAGGGTTCCGTAGTACTACAAGTTACCCTTATAATATCGCACTGTCCGTACGTCCGTTCGTCTGGGAATAGAATAAGCTCAAATTTAATATTTACCCCAATTGTACCCTCAATAAAATATATTAAGCGAGCAGAGCAAAGTCTAAACGTATATGAATAAAAGATAAGGATAAAAAGACTTTACTCGTTCTGTCATAAATGAATGTCTAAGTTGAACGAATGAACGAACCAAATATTCTGGCTGGAGGTAATAATAATAATAATAAATTCTTTATTTTTGTAACAAAATGGTGTGATACATTTGAATCGTGAGTCCCTGGCCCCTATACCTTTATGTTATTGGCCCCGATACCTTTATGTTATTGCGCATGCTGTCAGTATAGGTCAAATTCGTGCCAAATTATGCCACCAGTTCTTACATACCTTAAATATTATTTGTTACTAGCAGACCCGGCAGACGTCGTCTTGCTCGAATTTCGGCTTGTCTGCTATCAACCAGCTAACCAACCTCCTTTATGTCTTTTTCGTAAAACATGAGACTGGCCGAATGTTTCATTAAAAAAATTTAGTATTACTTTAGTTTAGAACGTCAATCAAAATGGCGTCATCTATCTGAAGTATCCTGAAATAATGGCAAAATCTGCATTTTTTTGTATCTTTAAAGAATCTTTACCTTTCTTTTCCTTTAAAACTTCCTTGAAATAAGAGAAATGAAGCAGAAGAAACCGAAAATTCGTCCAGCGGGTTACTAGTTATAGCGATACTAACGAACAACGATAGATTTTATCGGTAGTGCATAACTTAAAGGAGGCCTATCTACCCCTTTTGTGAAGCGCAACTGTATCAAGTAAGACAGACAGGGGTCTAATTAAAATTGACGGTATGTTATTTTATACTGAGTTCTCGATACATTACCATATTAACTGACCCCTTGCCGGTGTACGATATTTGAACACCGCCATCGATATCTGCGTTCCTAGTACCCAAAAAAATAACAATCGTTCTTCCTTTATATTCCGAGTTTAAAACAATAGATAAAACACAAAGAACAATTTTTTGATGAGCAAACGATATTCGATCTTAGCGTGGCAAACCAATCTCTTCGTCGACTATACATTAAGCCCTTTTCATGTAAATGAAGTGGTCAAGAGCGTGCAAGACACGCAATAAAGATATTTATTAAATAACTTGAAAAATTGTCCAATTACGCTCGAACTAATTTCCCTAGTGATTTTTTAACATATAAAATTTCAAGTCCCTACATCTAATAGTTTGAAAATCCTAGGGGGTACCACCTTGCGGGCGGATGGACGGACGGACGGATGATATATATATATATATATGCATGTTTGCGTGTGTGTGGCACTACAGCGTCATATTACGATGCAGAAATCTTTTTACTCTGAGTGAGTGAGTGAAGTTTACGATCGTTCAGGTGATAATAAACTCCCGTATTGATTATCACTTGAATTTACGGTTCCGATTTTTGATGCGTCCTCGAATGGACAGCTGTTTAATATTTCATGACGATTTTACGAAGCTCTCTATCGATTTGCGATAAAACTATCACTTTTACTACTTCCGTGGTTTGTCCGTGCGTGGATTTGGAAAACCTTATAAAAGGTGGCAATTCTTTTTTTTATGTTACAAAGGGCAAACACAGTAAGTAAGTCAGTAGGCAGCTAAGTGCCTACTGACGCCCATTGCACGACCAGGAGGCAAGCAAGTGAGTTGCCGGCCTTTAATAGCGAGTTTAGGCCACCGGGAAGTCTCACAAATCGAACGAAACGCGACAGCAATACCATCACTTGACGTGACAGCATTGCCGCCACTTCACGCCGATCTTATGTGAGAAGGGGACCCTCTGTCCTTTTATCTGTAACAAAGATAACTTGGTTAAAGTATATGTGCATTTAACATAGGAAAAATTTCCTGTCTTTTTCACCCAAGAAATTTCTTCAGTATACATTTATTATCGAGTAAAAATTGTGCCCGTTTGAATCTATAACAGATGATTAACACAATATACGTTTATTGGTGACGCCACAAACATATTCACGAAACACAAAATTATTATATAGACATGGACTAAGGTAAATAGAATTATATTCTTGCGTATGTAATAAGCAAAAATTTCATAGTGTATATTATATCATACACTGTATTACTAAGAATAGGATTATTTCTTATAATCTAAGTGTGCTTAAAATCCAAGACAGCATACGTCTGGTATTGAATCCAATGCTTTATTTGTTTCCCAATGGGCTCAAAATATATTTACACGCTATTTGGTAACAAAGATATGCCACGCATCAGTTGAAAGCTTCTTATTTCCATTTCACTTGTCATATTAAGTTCAAAATAGTCCTAAACTGTGTGTGCCATTCTCCATTACCTAAATCGTCCGACAGTGGTGTGCGTGTGGTTTTATTTTAATAATTTAATGTATTAATATTGCAAATACTAAAAAAAATATTAGTATTCCCACACTTTCCTCTATATGAACTATCATTGTGCCAAATTTCATACTCCTCCGTACGCGCAATTTTCTTAAAATGGTACCAAAAATTTTCGCTTCACGTATTAATAATAAATAATAATAATATATATGTTGTTTATTCAGGCATTTTGTTTACAATTATAGAATATACAATTGGAGCCCCTTTTTGAGAAAATAATTACTTGTGTTAGGGACTCCGCTCTTCCATAAATATGTTACATTATACATATAATTTGGCCTTAATATTCTTTTTTTTTAAAGAATACTTTTTAGGTATGTCTAATATTCCCTTTTCCCCTCCTTGACAAGCACCCACTCCTAATACAAGCTTAAATTAAAAGCTTGTATTATATTGGGTGCGACAATACCCCAACGGCGGTGGGGTTTGAACCGGGTACCTTGCGGATTTCAGTCCATACCTTATACGGTTGAGAAATATCAAGTATTGATACTTTATCTATTATCACTTTCAGCAAATTCTTTTGAAACCCTATTTTATGACTTAAAAGTGTAATAATATCTGGAGGTTTTTTAGGAAATAGAACTACAATACTACAAAGTAAACATCCTATGAACATACTCAATATTTTCTAATGACTATCTTCTTCTTCCTAGCGTTATCCTGGTCTGGTACCCAGGTCCACTTAGACTGCAGAGTATGTGATTGTAGGGCGATTTAAGATGACTAACTGCCATTTGGCATCATCCTCAGAATCCCCACGATCTCACTGTTTTACTTGCCTTCCGAAACACGGAGGAGGTCGGATATCAAATATATACCAGTGCTAGAATCGGTCACCCATCTATCAACCGGTCGAAGCCATAGCAACTTAACTTAACGATCGACTCAAATGCCGACCATCGATTAGGCCACGACATCCTCTTCATATATCTTAATATATGTATATAAATTACGCGTGACGTGGTTTATCCGCGATGGATTCCTAAACTACTTTATCGATTTTAATCAAATTTGCACACCGTGTGCAGTTTAATATAACTTGAAAGATAGAATAGCTTACATCTCAATTTATAGTCCTAAATAAAAATATATCTCTGAAATGTATGCATATGTATAACTTCCGAACGACTGTACCATATTTGATAATTTCTTTTTGCTGTGTTCGTTATTGTTAGGGCAAGGTTTGTATATAAATAAAAGGAATGGCAAAGCGAAAGCGAAACTAAAATGGAACGGAAACGGAACGGGGACGGGAACAGGAATGGGGAATAATGTTATAAGATAATAGAATATAGCAAATAGTAAGTAACCCAACGTTCCGACAGGACAACGTTTGCCGGGTCCGCTAGTAATCTTTATTATTACAACTTAATGGATTCATTACATCTTGATAGAACATATATAAAAATTTATTGTTCTTCATTAGTCTCGCTAAAACTCGAAAGTAGGTGGACAGATTTAAATTCAGTTTGTTTTCTTTCATGCCCCTTATAACATGAAAGGTTTAAAAGAGTGAAATCAGACTTGTTCGATACTTCACAATACTTCTAATAGATGACGTTACTAACGTCATCTATTATAACGTCATCTATTATAACGTCATCTAGTATAACGTCATCTAGTATAACGTCATCTATCTAGACCTTTTGATTGACGTGTCGTGGAAAATTATTATTTTATAAAAAATTCGGCCTGTGTCACGTTTTACGGAAAAAACTTGAAGGTGATTGGTTAATTGGATAATTAGAGACGAGTTTAAATTTGTGCAAGACAACGTCTTTCGGATCCACTAATATAAAAAGTAATAAAGTGAAAAGTTTAATGAAAAATACGAGATGTCTTAGCTAGGTTTTTTGGATTGATGGAATTTTTAAACAGGTATAAGGTTATATTCAAAGTCTTACAATATCCGGAGGGCTTACTTGTTTTCCGCCCTTTTTATAGAGTTTACTCGAATTTGCTTTTTACGCTCTAATGAACCATTATCTTTTGCCTTTACGAGAAGAAATATTTCATAAAATTCATGTTTGTTTACATTTTATTATGTATCGTTATTAGAAAACTTATTTGAAGGCACATTAAAAACTGTCATACTTTAACCATAGGGGTTGATGAAATACACCAAGTCGGTCTGCGTTAAAAATGTGCGGTCGGAGACCGCCGTCAGGAAAAAGGTTCCTTATTTCATCAACTTCGAATCTTTATCCTTCCTTATACATATTATAAAACAAAGTCCTCCGTAGCGTTTGACTGTCTGTCTGTTTACGATAAACACAAAAACTACTGAACGGATTAACATGCGGTTTTCACCAATAGATAGAGTGATTCACAAGAAAGGTTAACATATATAATAGTACACAAAAGATGATAATTTCATTGATTTGTAGCGTGATGTTGTAGAAAAACGTAATTTTATGCCCTTACATTGCGTGCGCTGGGTAAACTGGGTAAACTTACGAGATATATCAAACTAATGTACTACGGAATTACGAAAGTTCATGATGCATATGTTTCTCTCCTATGTATAACCTACGTTAATCATTTTAATCTATTACACATTACAAAAAATAATGAACTGCTTACGAAGCTATTTTAAAGACTACCGCGTAAATCCCTATCAATTTGAGTATAATAGATATGATGTACATTTCATGCAGATCAAAACTGCATTCACTTGTTCGTGTGTACATACGCACACACTCACACAGCATAAGGTATTTCGTTACGTGACGATTTCTGGAAAATCGCATTACCTGTAATTTTCGTAAGTCGCGTTAAGGAACTTACGTTCCAATACGTTCCAAAAAAAGTTGTCTTACATATCTCTAAGTCGTATCGGTTCGGAGACACTGGGGCTGACTATGGGTCCATAATTGTAAAATTAGAAATTCCTGGAATATTATGTAGAGAATTTTGGTATAAAGTTATAAGATCCCGAAGTATCCTTTAAAGTTCCTATTTGACATTGACCTCTGTGACCTCTTTCGTTTAAAAATAGTCTTCGAGAGGGGTAAGAGGGCGTGATTTTTTGAAATAAACAAAAACGTGGAATCATAAATCATAGCCAGGGGTTAAATACTGAGAGGCGTGGTACAAAATACAATTTATTGGTCTAGAATCTGTTACCCTTGTTTGCGTGGAAATGATATATTGTATCTACTCTCAGTATTTGTTATTCACATGCACATCTACATATATATACGCTATTGGAGTCATTGATCTTTGTATATTTTTTTATAAAACAAGGAGTAAAAGGGTTGACGGTTCATTCAATTATAAGAAAGTACTGTAGATATTATTTATAAACATTTGGATTGCCAGCAAATTTATCGATTGATTCCTTTCTAGACATCCATAAATGGCATGTATGATTACATGAGTTCTAGAGACGACGTCTTTAATATTCCACGATCCATCATTCATTAACCATTCGTCATTCATTCATCATCCATTCATTACCCATTCATCATCCATTCATCATTATTTACTATGAATCAGGTCCATCGCATTACAGAGGAAAAAAATACTGAAAAAAAGTCATTTACCCGGACCAACTCCTGGGAAATACCTAGTGCCATATAAATCAGTAGAGTGCAGAATTCTGTTTGATAAATGCAATTACAGCTGTATGCAGACGTAGGTGAGCTGATGGTTCTGTCAATTAGTTGCAGTCTTTGTTAATTAGTACATTCACTTTATCTATTAAGTTACCTACTTTGATTTATTTATTAATTTCTTTTATTTATTAATACTAAAAGCTAAATTTATGTATCTATTTCGAGTCTTTTATTGGAAGTTGTTTCTATTGATGATACATGTTGCGTATGTTTTGTGATATTGAATTTAAGTACTTAATTTTAACTTGGTCTGCGACTGAAAAGATTCGAAATAAATTTTCCGCACTACATAACTACACCAAATTTGAAACAATCATACTTACAATTGTAGAACTTAGTTAAGCCGGACAGATGGATGAATGGAAGGATGGAAGGACAGACGGAGGGACGGATTGACAGAGAGAAACTATAATACTCGAAATACTCAACATAATATTCTCGTAATCAAAAATCCTACTTCCTATTATCCTAGTAATATCATAAACGCGAAAGTTTATACACTTTCACAGAAAAACTATTGAATGGATATTAATAAAACTTTACAATAATATACTTTATACATCAGACTAACACATAGACTATAAATTATATATAGATATTTTGTGAATCGTCCAAAATATAACGATAAATGTCACTAACTAGGAGAAAAATCTGCGAGCTACTTTGGCGTGCGCTACAAAAACGTAAGTGTTACACGTAAGAAGGTAATGTTTATTCTAAATAGTTCTACAAAAAAGCCCTCGACAGCGTATATCTATTTTTCATGTATATGCCATTATTGCCAAAATAGTAAATTATTATGGAACGGGAAAGGGAAAGGGAAAGGGAAAGGGAAAGGGAAAGGGAAAGGGAAAGGGAAAGGGAAAGGGAAAGGGAATTTCATCAATTTAAAATCTTGCAATTTTATAAATTTCTTCTTAGTTTTTATATACATTGATAGATGGCGCTTACTTACACTCTAGTACTAACGTAGTTCTTAGTCTTTTCGCTAGAGGGCAATTTCGTCGTAAAACGATAATTTCATTGTAAACAAACTTTAATTTATATTTAATGGGTTTTTGTAACAACGTAAGGAATTAAAATTAAAAGCATATTAAATTTTATTTCATATTTGCTTCTGTTTGATATTAAAATGTGTTATTTTTTTTTGTTATGATGGCTTTTTCATTCGAACGGTGACGCACACCATCAAGTCAGTGGGCAAGGTGCCTCACGCCTTCTGGCGCTCCTTCAACACGGACGTCAAGACGGAGCCCGCTGAGGGGTTCATCGACGGCGACCTCATCGAGAGCTTCCTCGACCTGTCGCGCGAAATGCAGATCGAGACCGTGCAGGGATTGCAGGTGAGAATTTGGGGACTTTCAAGTAAATAAGCCTCAATAGCTCAACAGTATAAGGTATGGGCCGAAATCACTTAATACCTTTTAGGAAAACTTTTAGTTATATATCATACATATTATTAAGCTAGCAAGGCTATTTGAATTAACCAGGGGTCGTCTAATTTCGCCCCCGCTCGACTCCTAGAAAAAGTATATTTTAAATACAGCTAGCTAAAGCCGGCGTCTTCGTCCGCGTGATTTCAATGATTTTGTTAAGTTTTAAGGTTTTTCATTTTTTTGTATGCAACTCTAAATATTATTCTTCGAAAATATAAACAGTCTATGTTACTCTTTGTACCATCAGCTATAAAAGTCCCGTCCAAATCGGTCCATCTTTAGGAGATCCCCGGAAAAAATAGAAACCCAGATAGACGGACAAAAATGTTTTGAGTTTTTTCTATAGGTATCGTATATATACCTAGTCATATGCAATTAGCAAACAATAGAATTTCAATTTCAATTCAAAAAGGTTTCACCTTTTAGTAACAATAAATAGAATATCTTACCAGAACATCTAAAAAAACCCAACGAAATAAATAATAATTTTTTAACTTTACCGGGAAAATCTAATAAATTATACTTAATAATATAATATGTAACATACTTTGTGGAGACTTTTAAATAGGGATACTTCTGTAAAGAAAAATCAAAAATGCGAAATAATAAATGACAGATTACAGAATTCATACAGATCTCATAGATTCCTAATATTAAAAAAAATATATTATTTTAGTTTTAATTTTATAGAAAATGCCATAAAATGGTTTTGTTATAGACCACATAAATACAAATATTTGTTTCAAAAATAAGAGTTTATATGAATTATACTATTTGTAATTCATTATTTTACTATTAAAACTTGTAAAAAAACCTTTCTTTAAAGTAAGCAAAATTTTACCTACAAACAGTTTAGGTTGCGTCACATATTCATTATATCATGTCAACAAAAGATTGGTCAACCCAGGCGTAAAAATTTGTTTCTAACTCTACCGTCATTGATTTATACTGAGATTTTCTTAATTCTTTCTACTTGTGATAAATTGCAGAATAAAAATATAAATTTAAAGAGAGTACAAACTATATTAAATATATTATCTAGGATTTAAAAGTCATAATAATTTTTGTGTGATCAACATTTAAAAATATGTAATATGTGTTCTTATATTTGAACAGTCTTTTATATTCTACTAGCGGCCCCGGCAAACGTAGTCCTGCCTGAACGTTGGGTTACTATTTACTACATCCTTATAATATTATCCCTTTCCCCGTTTCCGTTCCCATTCCTGTTCCCGTTCCCGTTCCCGATGTTTGGACTGATATATATATTTTTTATTATTATTCTATGTTCATCTCCTGGTTCAAAGCTTCCTCCCCACCAACTATCAGCCAAATCGATTCAGCCGTTCTTGACTTTTAAATAGTGTAACTAACACGATTTTCTTTTAGATTAAAGATGAATAAAAATGGCCAAAAGCGTGACAAGACACATCTTATATAGAAAAGGGTTCCGTACCTGATACGCTATTATGGTATTTGTTAAATAACTTCAAAAGCTGTTGTCCGATGCTATCTAACACTGAAAGAATTTTTCAAACCAACTGTGGGGAAAGGCACACCAAGGTAGAAGCTTTTCGGCGAGGAATGATGTAAAGATTTTCAGAAGCACAAACTTTTATATCACAGAATTAATGTCCACCTACAAGGAACCCTTATAATTTTGCTTTGTCCGCCCGTCCGTCTGTCGGCCCGTAAGGTGGTCCCCCCCTAGCATTTCCAAACTGTTAGACGTAGAGGCTTGAAATTTTCCACATTGATAGAACATGCTAAAAACTCATTAGAAAAATTATTCTGAACGAAATCGGACAACGACTTTTAAAGTTATTTAACAAATACGTTTATAGCATATCATACACGGAACCCTTCTTTCTTCTTTTGGCCATTTTTATTTAAGAATTCTCAACGGAGGCTTATAAGAACTTCTACAGGTTTAAATTTAGAAATAAAAGTGCTCCATAGCAAACATCGGTCTGTGGTTTGAAGATAGAAAGAGCAACAAATAGCACACCGACTGAGATAAAAAGGCCCTGTCATTTTGTTAAACGACTTTCACTCCGGAGCGAGATTCAAATAACCGAGACATCTTTCAATACTCTATATATTGTTTATATATAAGAAGACCAAGATTATTACGATCGGATCGGAATTTCCACAGGACGTTTAAAGGACATCAAAGCGTACTTTTAAAAATTTCATTAAAAAGTTAGGGAGAAATAATGGTATGTTGCATTTCCGCATTTAACAAAGACATTTTCAATACATTGTAATAATTTCATTAAATTATGTACTATAAAGAAGGGAAAAAAAACATTATGTAATATTTCAATGAATAGCGTAGGGCTTCGCGGATTAATAATATTTCTGTGCTTTTTCAGGTGCATCCTGGATACTTTGACTTGTATTCATCATACTTATTATAAAACGGTTTTTAAATGCTCGACTATTACTACTGACTAGTTTAGAGCCTGTCCGGGGTCCTTCATCATGAACTCGCACCGCTACTACGAATATTCATCATCATCATCATCCACAGCCTTTTCGTTCCCACTGCTGGGCCTAGGTCTCTCTCCGTTTGTACAACTCTTTGCGGTATTGAGCTAGTCTGGACCAGTTTCGACCCGCGACAGAAATTATGCCGTCGAGCCATCTAGTTGCTAGACGA
>JANCMC010020203.1:1869-15037 GCA_024363005.1 Charaxes varanes
TAGCTCCATTGAATATTTTAATAATTTGATTACAGACCTCATTATTTGGCATTAATTTCAACTTTATACCTGTTTGTATTTCTGAGAAAAAGGGTATTGACAGACAGACAGATAGACAAACAGTCAATGTTGCAACGACAAACGGCCATAGCTTTTGATTGTGTTCACTTTGAGGGTTGATTCACAGCTTCAAGGGTCCGCAGACTTCAGCATTTGGTATTAATTTCAGCTTTCCTGTTCCTGAGAAAAAGGGTCTTGACAGGCAGACAGGCGGACAACGCAGTGATCCTATAAGGGTTCCTTTTTTCCTTTTGAGGTACGGAACCCTAAAAAACCAAGTGCTTCTGTTATAGTTATCATAATATATACGCTTTTAGCAAAATCATTTTTTTGTTCTTTACGAACGACGCTTCAGTGTTATATGAATAGATTCCTACTTATTATTATATGGCTGATAGGTACTGTTGATTGACGGGAAGCATGTTGTTACTTCACACTGAAAGCATTTGATTTCAATTGAAATCAACGTAGCCTCTAATTTGATCATTTATACCATTAAATTGGTTCCGACGCCTACGTGCTACCTAATTATTGACATTACTCATTCACTTGAATGATAGTTGTATGTCTGCAATATTTCGAAAACTAGAAATTGCATTTTTATAATACGTACGATGGTTTTTTCAAGTACTTTTACTTTAAAGTACACTATTTTAGATTGATTATGCTATTACTATTTACGCTAATATACGCTAGTTACACGCGATGATGACGGCCGGTTAATTTTTTTTTGGAGGTGCGGAATCCTAAAAATAAAATGTTTTTAATCGCTTCTTTCCGGTGATCATTTTTACAAACATTCATCGGTGGCTGCCATGCAAATATTTGAAGACGTAATTTGGCGTCCTCAGCTATACTTAACAAAACGCCCGTGTGGCGTCATCAGCCGCCAAGTGAATGTAATGTCTGTTTTTTTTAATTTCTGGCTTATTTATACTTGAATAAGTTCAGAAAACATCTCAAATCTGAGGTAAGCAGTTTGATAATTTATTTACAGTTCATTGTTTTTGATTATCTGCGTGAAATACTATAAATGGAGGGTAAGGGGTCTAATCTGTTCAGATGTTACAAACCTTTTTACGATTTTTGTATTTCTATACAATGTAGGTTATGTAAAAATTGCATATAGATTAAATAAAGTGCGATATGTAAATAAATGTTAATTTAACAAATAAATCAATAAAAAACTCGAACATTTAATATATTGCTCTATATTTGCACTTTTTCTTCTCTCTTATTGTCTCGTTTGGACAATTTTTGCACCTACAATGTACACAATAAGGGTACTTATATTATAATACGTGTAATAGATATATTAATTTCCTTTATGGAAATAAAAATGGGAAATAAAAAGTTACAAATAAGAATCATCAATATATTTTAGCAATGTACAACTATTATATGTTCTCGTCATGAGCGAGGGAAAAATGATATAGGATATAATGACAACGAAGTGTCATCTTGGTTAAAAGTTTAGAGTAAGTAACTTAAAGTTTCATAACTTAGATAACATCTATTAAATGAAACTCTTTCTGAACCCAAATATACACAGTGGAGCTCTCAGAAAATTAATATGTATGTCTACATACCACGCGTCCGGTGCGATTATTATAATCCAAACAAAAAAATTATGCTATCAGCTCTCTGTTAAAGGAGATTATTTACACAATAAATCGATCTTTTTCCGGTTAATAACCGTTAGAGAGTTTGGCTTGTTTCATTTATTCTTATTTTTCAAATTTTAACTCATTAGTATAACAGTGGTATACAAATTAATTCGGTCCTTTTTGTAGCTGCAAAAATGCCTGGATTTCAAGAGATAAGGAATTAGCAACTGAATCAAATCATCGTCCCTCGTACTCACAATTCTTCCACACCTCACAGGTAATTTTCTATTATATTCCTTTGAAGTTTTGTACAGCGTTACAAAAAGTTACGTAGTTAAAGAGGTCTTCAAACTCCGAACTTTTCGAAGTCACATATTATCCAGAAACTAAGCCCATAGGCGTACTCTATATGTTAAATAATGGTATTTTCACTTGTTGAATACTTTTAAAGGGAAATCTTGAGAGAGTTGTCATGAAAACAAGCAGTTGTAATGAAGCAATGCGGTTAAATGGTGTAAATTAGATTAGAAGGAAGTCGAAGGATCACTTTGGAAGTCAATGCAAGACGCAAAGAACGATATTGGGCTGAGGGAAGGTGTGTAACCGTAATGCTGTCTGAAATTTTAATTTGGAAATTGAGTGATAATAAAATCATCTAGTTGCGTTTAGTGGATCAACAGCTATAGAATCTTAAGGAATGTGCATGCGAATGCGCATGGCTGGCTACTATGTTTACATTATTGAAGCGATGTACGGCGAGGGAGGGGAGAGGTTGCGGCCGGCGGCCCACCTTGAGTGGGCAGGTTCGTGCTCTCAGTGTTTGTGTGGTCGCGGCGCCAAACGGGCTTGTGGACGTATCGCGGGCCGTACGTAAAGTAGGCGCATTTAGAGCGAGTGCTGTGTCCAAGACAACAAACATGTCCGGCTTCAACACGGCGTGGCGGTACGCGGCTTGGATACTGTTCGTTGTGACGACGGACGCTGCTCTCTCGGGGCTGTACATCGATAATGGTATCGACCAGACGATCATACACCACTCCATGACTCGCCACGAGCGGCAAGTGGTGGAACATGAAATTTTGGAGCTTCTGGGCCTCGGCGAGAGACCGCGCCGGACGCAGGCTCCACCCCTAGACCGTTCGGCACCAAGTTTTTTGCTGGACGTATATAAACAGCTAGCTGAGGAGCACGAGCAAGCTCGACCGACGCGCAGCTCAGAAATGGCCCTCAGCGGCGAGGAACAACATGCCATCGATGAAAGCGATCTCATCATGACATTCCAGAGTAAAAGTGAGTACCATTCAAATATTCTTCTGGTCCTATCCTGTGTGTTTATGTAAACTTTGAGGTTATATAAAAATGTAGTTATACGTTATAAACAATAATTTCTCAGAAGGTTTGTTTCGTACCTACTACTTTTATCAGTATGCGGACAATAATAGTAACTTTATAATTATATTTATAAGCTCAGTTATTAATGTTGTATTATCGCGCATACATCTAGTTTCTCGACGAAATCTTTAATTTATATTACAATTTTTAATAAGTCATACGTATGTATATAAGTACCTAAATATTTTTAAAACTACTTATGTAATTTTAATTTTACGAATTCATACCAAATTCAATACTAAAGAAATGTTAGGTTAGTCTCTTAGGAAACGGAGGGGTAGCGCGAGTATTGGCACGGAGGGTTCCAGGATAGTCTAGACTCGTAATTAGAACTTGTTGGGATAGTGTTTTTTTAATTTTTTATTCCCGTTTAAGCGCCCGCAAACCAAAAGTCCAACTTATACTAAGAATGGGTGCGATTACATCCCATTGGGATCAGTAATTCAACTACTTAGGGTTTTTATTACAGCGCATTCACTGTTGACCTATTATGACTTTTAATTGCCGACCTTTGTAACGTTTGTTGAGTTGTATTCTTATAAGTACAGAAGCAGGTATTGTAACGTAATGAGCGTTATAACTCTTTTAGAAAGTAAATAATAAAATACCATGTACTGTTATTAAAAAAGTACAAATTACCTGATTGAGAACTTTCCATACATATAAAAATCAATCGTTGTTCGCATTCTCACTAAAAGTCGAAAACCTTTGCACCATTTTAAATTCTGTTACTTTTGTTTCATTACCCTTATTTTAGTGATGAATTAAAAGAAGAAAAAAGCAAAAGACATAGATAAGAATGTTTAATTAGCTAATTAGCAGACGAGTCAAAATTCGGGCAAGACAAGGTCTGCTGGGTTCGCTAATAGTAATTATGTATCGGTCCAAATGAGTCTGGTCCCAGCAGGTAATAATGAGTCAGTCCCCTGTTGTCTACATTCCTTTGGGTTGGGATTATACCGGTCGGAGAAGTCGCCAAGGGTCCGAGGGGTATTGTCTTACTCTTAGTTAATTACTGTCAAGGTATTAGCCAATTTTAAAGAATTCTTAGAACTATACAACTTAATCTTCTTTTTAAAAACAGATTAAAATGTTTAATAGTTGTTGAGAACTACTAAACAACGAAATTATAATGTTTTATTTAGTTTCTAAAAGTTTAAAGCAAATTTTTTACGGTTCCGTACCTCCGAAGAAAAAAGGAACGCTTATAGGATCACTTCGTTGTCCACCCGTGTGTCTGTCTGTCTGTCTGTCGAGACCCTTTTTCTCAGGAATGCGTAGAGGTATAAAATACCAAATACTTAAGTCTGCGGTCCGTTGAAGTTGTAAAAAGATCAACTCTCTAAGTCAACGCATTCAAAGGGAACCTAAACCTATAAAGTACTTCCCGTTGAATTATGAAATTTGGGAAGAAGATAGGTTTTGTAGCATTGCCCGCAATTTTTCAATATCATGCTAAAATGTAATTGAAAATTTTCAAACTAACTCATCCTTTTCAAATTCTTTCCTTTTTTTCAGTTTTGGCTATTTGTCGATATTTTCGCAATTTTCTTTGGGGTCAATTAGTTCTCCGCGTGCCCCCACAAAAACTCTGTGTATCATCAGTGTTTGTTAAACCGCTATAGGAGGTTTTCATCATAACCATTTGTTATTTCGAGGAAACTAAGGAAAGCGAAAAGAAATGAGCTATTTTGATTTATCCACATCGATTGGCGATGTCGTCTCTACCAGTTAGATTAGTAACAATTTGTCCCGAGTATATATAAACATCTGACATACGTCTAATCGTAAGTTTCGCCTCGAAACCGGAACCTCACCAGAACATCTAAAGTATTAGTTTCCTACAAATATTTGTTATGTGCAGTTCTATGTAGATCTTATTCTAATATAAATATCGGCTTCCGCTGGTGAAGCAAGTATCAACAGTTGCAAACACTGTTGGGTCGGCATATCTATACCAATATATAAAGCTGAAGAGTTTGTTTTTTACTTCAACGCGATAATTTTAGGAAACTGGTCCGATTTGAAAATTCTGTGTTAGGTTAGCGCGAAATTTACCGCGAAAGGTTATAGGCTGTATAAAACGGAACGTTTTACCTAATTTTAAGCGGACGAAGGCGCGCGAACAGCTAGTATACAATAATTTCTATAGATATATGCATACTTTGTATATTTGATAGATTAGATAGAATATAACTTGTTTTAATTACAATACTAAACATAATTTCAGACTTTTTTAGATCGAAAACAGACAAAAAATAGACGAAAAACGATTCTGTTAAGTAGGTGATTAATTTTCAAATATTCCATGTATATAAGTAAACAGATATGTATGTGTGAAATCGTTAAGGTATACGACTGAACACGTGCACTGGGCTCGGATTACATCTCAATGGACACCTACCACCTGCTGTCAACTCATTTGCATATCATTAATATTTTATGACAGCAGCCTCATACTTGTTAATACAGGCTATTTTTGTCAAGAGGTAATACGTGGGTAATGCCGTGTAATGCATCCGTCTTTGTAAGACACCAAGTTGTTTTATAAAACAATTTTTTTTATAAAACAAGGGGCGGCCGGGCAGGCCATTCACCTAAGTTACTACCGACACCTATGGACCACTCAAACACCAGAGGGTTCACAGATGCGTTGCAGGCTTTTCAGAAAGGAGTATGCTCTTATATTGAAAGTCTCCAAATCGTATCCGTTCGGATATATCTAAACTGGTAACTGATTCCACAGAAAAATTTTGAGAGGCAAGACTTTTCTAGAAAAGCGCACGGTTGTGGACTTTAGGGCATCGAGGTGATGAGGGTGGAATTTCAAACTCTGACGAGATATCCTATGGTGAAATTCAGCTGCAGGAACTTCAGCACATTTTCGGACTTATGTCCGAAAAATTCCTCCGAACACTCCTCATGATATATGCAATATAAGATGCAAGATCAATCTCTCATTTCTCCGCAACGCCAAACGGTCAAGCCAATTGGAAAGAGCTGGGTTGCCGACGATTCGGGCCGCTCTACGATGAATGCGGCCAAGAGGTAGGAGCTGATATTGTGTCAATATTTTGCATGTTGAGGAAGTTTCAATTCAATAGATTAACTCTACAATAAGCTGGTAATATTGTACTCTTACACTTCCAGAGCATCACCTGGGCGCCCTGCGGCACGGGCACGGCAGACACGTGTGGTTCGACGTGACCAGCGCGCCCGGAGACGCCTCCTCGCTGCTGGCGGCCGAGCTGCGCCTGCACCAGGCCGCGACGCATGCCGACGACCCCACCGCGTTGTACACCGTGGTCGCTCATCGAGTCATCAATGTGGATAACTTGGGGTAGGACGTAATCTTTATCTATATCCGTATTCGCGGTAGAAGGTTGAGGTATCGTTGTGCCCGAGGGTGTCGCCAGGGGGGCGGGGAGGGAGAAAAGCAGGGGCATCTGCCCCCCTAGAAAAAAAATTGTATCCAAATCTAAAGACATCTACTCATGTGAGTACTCCTTTGACTGATGAAGCATATCTCCCAGGTAGACACCTAATTGAATGTACCTGTTCTATTCTATTACCAGCATTTCCTTCATGCTGTAGTCTAAGCTGTATTTAAAATTCATACTTATCCATCCTCTATTTTGGGCTGGGTCATTGACTGGCGACACTCTTGGTCGTACCCAATCCGCACGTAAGTTTTAAAAGGAGCTTCACTGGAGTGGTAATACGAATTTCTTTATCTAGAAAGCCAATGCGACATACAATGAAATAAATTAAAATTAATCAAGTAATTTTACATTTCTTATTAACTAAAATTACCATTATATGTCCCACTTATATGATATTTGTATGCATATTCAAATGATATTTTATTTAAGTAGACTTTTACAAGCTCTCATATAATGGCTTAAGACATCGTGGTCACTACAAATTGAAATTTACATAGAATAAAAATATACGTAAATAGAGCTATATTTGAGCCTGTGCAGGCGACTAGCGCAAAATCAATTTTCAATATATTCCCTACGGCACACGGAACGTTATCATACACGTTGCCGGCGTGCTGTTGGACTGCTCAGGCAACCTGCATTAAAATCCGTACGGTACAGTGCGACGTGGACGTCGGGCAGTATGTATTTTTAATGACCCCGTGTATCGCCCCCAGCGGTATTCAGATGGAGCGGGTGGCGGCCGTCAACACGAGCGCGGGCGCCGAGGGCTGGCTGGAGCTCAACGTGACGGCGGCGCTGGCCACGTGGCTCCGCGCGCCCGCGGACAACAAGGGGTTTTTTATCACCCTGCACCCGCACGCGCAGCCGGGTACGTGCTCTTCTCCACTTTGCTCGGCCGAGCGCATCTAGTTTGTCTCACCGAATACGCAAGACAAATTAATTTACATTATCTTCCCTTTCCAACGAGTTCCATCCTACTATTGTGTAAATGAGCAAGCGCTTCCGCAGAGCGGAACGTGAAGCCGGAGCAGATCGGCGTGGAGGAGCCGCAGGGCGCGGGCGCGGGCGGCAAGCAGCCCTTCATGGTGGCGTTCTTCAAGAGCGCGCCGGCGCTGGGCGCGGACGGCGCCGTGCGCCGCAAGCGCGAGGCGCGTCGCTGGCGCAGCCACGGCTACTCCGAGAACTACCTGCGGAACCCGCTCACAGGCGAGTTGCGTTTTGCTGTCTCCTTCTCTTCGCCCTTTTTAGGGTTCCTTAATAGTTTCTACAATTGTGAACACACTATCCCACATAAAATATGGTACAGTTATGTATGCGCGTATCAAAATCGTGATAGCCACGGTAGATAACTATCTATACAATAGTTGGATAGAAACTCCAAAAGTCCACTTTATACCATAGGTAGGACTAAGCGTAATACCATCAATAAGCACAGACGGAAATCACGAAAACAGCATACTAAATATAATGGTAATAATGGTAGAAACGGGCATATGCATAGGTATTAACTTTTCACACATTCTTTCAGTCTCTTACAAAGCTAGTCATATTAGTATATAATATTTGTCATGTAATTAATTGTAGCATATATTAGTGTTTTCCATTTAGTATATAATAATGTTTTGTAATAAGTATTAGCTTCAGTAATCTTTTTAATACATGCTTCGGTCATTTCAAATAGGTTACAATCACTGGAACATTAAAAACCATTGTCGAAACTAATGATGTATTGTTTTGTAACCAGTTTAATGACCTAAAAAAGAAAGAAACAGAATAGCACGGTGGAAATCAATTTTTTATAAGAATGCGAAACCCTCAACCTAATCCGTGCGTGATGCAATGTAGCATGAGATTATAGACTCTCGGAAATTATTATGGTCACGACAGCAAGAGGTATTCTAACTGCTCCGCAGTTAGAATACCAACTGGAACTAAACAGCGTTGGGATAGAAGTGGGAGGAACCGTGAGACGCCGACAGACAGACGCGCAAGCTTACGACCACACGGGTCTCGGGGCGGAGCAAGCTAATTTCAAAAGGACACTGGAACAATTCGAAAAATAATGTACCAACGATATGAAAAAAAAAGGAATAAACTATCAGAGCATTGAAATAGAACATTATAAATTCTATATTCGGCATTCAAAAGAGATATAAATAATAAAACTCAACAGCCGCCGCCACACCAATCACAAGAGCCAGTAAATATAAGTTTATTTTATTTTTAAGTTTTATAAAGTGAATAAACATTTATGAATCAACAATGCGTCGCTCATAGATTTGGTTTGACTCCTAACACCCAATCGAGTAATGGCCATTCAAACACCGAAAGGAGAGGTGAAGTACTTCAAGTGCAAAACGCAACACGTACCCACACTGTCTCTAGACTGGTGGGATACAACACTGGATCCGATCAAAATGTTATATTTCCAAGAACGAAGTGTTTAATCTCACTAACGAACAACATGGATTTGGAAATGAATAGAGCACCGTTTCAGGAGAGATATACGATAATCGTAACGATATATCGTAGGCAGCTTGGTCTACTGAAAATCAAAACCTTGTTCTACTGTTATGTCAAAACAAAGTTTTTGACAAGGGAGAAGCTAAAAAATTACTATGTCGAACACCTCAAGAGATTGCCATGCAGTTTACTAAACGATTTGACGAAAGAATTAAAACTGCGGTATCAATTGCAATGGCATTGGTATTTAAGGAGCCAGCCGAACAGAGACTGGAGAAAGCTAAAGAACAAGCCTTAAAATTACAACGATTGCATAATTACTGGGAAAATTATTTTAGCGAAATCGGTCACTAACTTTGAAGTTATTTTACAAATACCTTTATCCCGTATTGAACCCGTTTATATAACCGTGTCTTAACACGCTTGTGGCCACTATATTTTCACTGAATGAGTCAACGCGATCTTTTTATATTATGTATCTCGATTTTTATTTTTAGAAGAAATTCCTTAGCAACTCGATTGTGGACCTTTCTCTACCGAGACGATATTTTACCTTATATAACCTATTTTACCTGTTGTTTCCAAAACATTCCCTCCCCTCGTATATCTTTCATATAACCACTAAAAATTTTACACTGAAGCCTTCCCCTTCATCAAAACTCTCAAAAAATATATTTCGACAAAAATTGCCTTAAAAGATGTTGAATAAATTAAATTATATTACTAGAATAAACAAGTTCAGAGACGTCAATTTCACACGTGATTTCAAGACTTATGGTAAAATTAAAAACAATTTTTTGCCATCGTATATACGTATTTTGTACAGATGTCTTGTGATATTTGATACGTTTATTTGAACACACCTGCTGTTAGAGCCGTAAAGAATTGTTTACGTTAACATAACCAGAAATAATGGTGCCAGTATTGAGACTGATGAAATGCCCTTCAAGGTGTACACTTATATATAACAGAAAATTTATAAACAATTAAAAAAATACACAGTATATTATTGGTATAAATAAAATGTATTTAAAGTCTTTGTTATATTTGGTGGGTATCGTTGAATATACCACATCCATTCCTCCTTTACCTACTACTTACATTTGAATGTACCGTGCACAGTTCCTTTGTGGAATCAATTAGTAGTTTCGGTGTGTCCGAATCGATACGACTTAGGGATCTTTAAGAAAAAAGGATACTTATTTCTCAAAATCCGCCAACGGATCTACGATCTTCTAGTGTTGCAGTTATTTATGAGGGTCGGTAGTTACTCAAGTGCACCGCCTGCTCCTTTTCCCCTTATTATATATATGAAAAAAAAGAAGGAGCAGGGTAGTTTTTACGCCATAAAACTATATAAACTAGGTAATATTGAAATTTCCTTAATTCAAGCGTTGCCTCACGTGCTGTGGATGTTTCTATTTCAGACACAGACCGAATAAGACGTTTGTTGAAATTGCAGATACGTCGCACTGGACCACCAGAAGCTGCGAAATCCAGACCCTTTATGTTAGCTTCAAGGACCTAGAGTGGCAGGTACGATACGATATACATATATAAATATATCGTATATATATTAAGTTAACAAAATTATTCGTGTGCAGAAAAGTAGTTGGGGTGAAAGGGTATACCAGCGTAATGTACTATGCACTGTTTTCTTCTACAAAGTAATGGACTATAATCAATATATTTTCACGAAAAATGCTCAATCACATTTTATTCATTCACTTAGGTTTCTGACATGATAACGTGTTATAAATATATGAACGCCGGCTGCACGCCTGAAAAAGCATGACCCACTGTTACCTTCCGCTAAAACCGAGCATGCAAGTGAGAGCGTGGAACAAGCGATAGAGGGACGTCAGGCGTTATCACGTAAAAATATCGTCCCTAAAGCGATTTTAAAAACAACCAAGAGCCAACAACAACGGACAGATGGAGTGAAACTATAAGGGTTCCATATATTATAAGGGGCAAAAGGGCGGGTAGTTCACCTAAGTGACTACCGACTTTCATGGACATCTGTACCAGCAGAAGGCAGGCAGCTGCCTTGCCGGCCTTTAGTTGGCCAGTGTGCCACCAATCTCCCTAGTAAATGCTGTTTCCCCGTGGGCCCACAGGACTGGATCATCGCCCCGGACAAGTACGGCGCCTTCTACTGCAGCGGCGAGTGCAACTTCCCGCTCAACGCGCACAAGAACGCCACCAACCACGCCATCGTGCAGACGCTCGTGCATCTGCTCAACCCCACGCAGGTACAGGCCAATGGCGAGCTGGCCGATGACCATATACTTTGCCACGTTGCCAGTTGAACTACTTTAGTCTCATCATCAGTATTATCATACACGGCCCTTTCACTCCCTCTGCTGGGATATTATGGTCTTGAGCCAGTCTGGACCAGGCTCGACCCGCGACGGATATTATGTTGACGGCTCACCTTATTGCTGGACAACCAATACTCTCGCGTTCCTATCTTTGGCCACCACACACTCTAGTTTACGAATGGAATATCTTCTCTCTAATAATTTTATCAATATTCCTCAAGGGACGATCCAGCCTTCAAAAAATACCTTTTTTCACAGTGGGCACAGCTCCACAATTTTTTACCGATTTTTGGCCAAACGCGAGTTGGCGCATGAGCTTGCTTATGATCGATATAGGATATGTCTATAAAATATATTATGACTTTGAAACATTGTTCTATGTAAGTTAAATTGGATATAATACTATTATCAGGTTTTTGATCTGAATAGGCCGCGAAAGTATAACGACACAAGAGTATTAGGGTGGTGGGCATGCCCATAGTGTCGATCATAATGGATTTGCGCCTGACAGGGTCACTATTTTGGGTCAGAGTCATATTTGAAGCTTTTGTTATAACCAATCTCCGGAGTCGCTCAACATGAGGCAAGAACGAGTATGCTTTAGATCACACCACTGAAAAAAACTTCTTTATCTCCATCTATGTGAATTTATATGTAGGTGTATATTTAAGGTCTATCATTTATTTAATATAGTGTCATGTCATTAACTTTGAACACTATCTTGCATATATTTTATATACAGACAATAGGCCAGCACTGTGCCTAAGATACACCAAATGTAACTGGCTATGACAGAAAGAGAGAAAGAAAATGTGTGCCGGCAAGAGAGGGGCTCTTTCGCCTCTACAGTAATATACGAAACGTAACTTCTGTTTCAAAAAGAGCACCCCAAGATGAGTTGTGTTAACAGCTCCGCCCCGCAGGTCCCCAAGCCGTCGTGCGCGCCCATCAAGCTGTCGCCCATCTCGGTGCTGTACTACACCGACGACTCCAACGTCATCCTGCGCAAGTACAAGAACATGGTGGTCAAGAGCTGCGGCTGCCACTAGCAGCTCCGCTGTAGCCTCGTCACCAGTTCTACCTAAGCATATAGAACCGAAATTAACCCATGTCAAATGTTTCTTCTATCACACATCCAAAATAAAAACAAAGGTGCATCTACTTCTTTTGAAGTAAACTAACTTAAAAATGCAATAAAATTAAATGTCAGTTAAATTAACTGATAAATACTTTATACAATCACTGTTTTGTTATTTGCATCATAATTTGCTAATATGCCGGAGCCAGACATAGCTTCATTTGAATGATCATTTCAATAATTATCTAATGTGGCCGGGGACTTTGTGTAGCTACGTAAAGTTTTGTTGTACTTTGTAGTCTTCAAGGACAAAAATGTACAAACACTTTGAGCTATGTCTGGCTCCAGCAATAGGAGGACATTCTCGTTCTCTTTTCAAAAAAGAATATTTGTGTCATAGAGACAAACATCTATGACGCAATATTTTTTATTAACTATGGATGCATGCAGTTGCTAGAAGACCTAGTGAGAAGTTATAAAACGAAATATAAGCAAAAATAATTTAACGTAGTACTTTATTTGTGTGGACTGATGATTTCACAATGTAAACTAGTCTTTAATAAATACGAACAATCTGAATTTAGTTTGCTAAGTTACAATTATGTAAGAGATATTAAGTTCATAATAAATATAGGTATGTACTTTTAAACAAAAACAGTGCTTAACGTAATTCATTCTTAATGAAGTTTTTAATCATTATGTAATATATATGATATGTACAGAATATTTATTTCATTATGTCTCTCTTAATAGCTATCTTAAGATTTGCCATATATTTGCCATTCAAAAAAGGACACA
>JANCMC010020204.1:0-12949 GCA_024363005.1 Charaxes varanes
GTTTATTGTACACTACAAAAGAAATTAACACATAATGAGGTACAAGCAAGAAAAGAGGTACAAAAGGCGGTGTTACCACTGAATATTGTATTGAGTAAAATTCGTGATTGAGTGGTTTCCTTACCTAGGGGCCTGTCTATATGTATATTGAAATAAAATATAGTAAAGAACTAGCAAACCCGATCACGCCTTACTGTGACTGAATGTTTTAGGAAGAATTTAGAAGAAAACATTCAACACAAGTTAACATAGTCACACATAATTTATCAAAATAAAAACAATCATGTGTCTCAAGTTGGACCAAATAACACATAAATGCCAACATTCATGAATATCGGTTGTAGTTAGTATAAAGAGTTCACTGGATCTTTCCTTACGTAATGTATGTTTACACTGGATATATACATATTAAGATTAAACATATTTTTTACTAATTCTCCTGATAGGGTGTCGTTATTAGAGTCGCCAGACCCCTTAGGGAAGGAGAGATAGGGACCTATGTCTCTCTCTCTCTCCCTCCGGTAGGCGAACCTACATAAGACAAGCGGTAAGTTAGTCTAATATGGTAGTAAGTAAAGTAAGTTAACACTAACTGGTCAGATATGGTCTCCGAGCCGATCTTTTGGTGGCGAGAGTACGGTCGTAGCACCAGGAGCAGATCTCTAGGCGCAGTAGCTAGATGAGCGGCCTCCACACTGGCGGCAACAGCGCGCGTCTCACTGTCCAGCACGAACAGAAGGGCCCGCGCCTCAGCTTTGGCTCGATGCTCCACCTCTATCAATTCCGTCGACCAGTCATCTACTTGCTACATGACAAAGGACATACTAGTTAAATTTTATTTAATGCCTATTTTACATTGATATAGAATATTTGAGTGTCTTAAGAGAAATCAATAATTTGGCAAATCCACAGAGTGGATTCCCCATATCAATCGACTCCCAGGTCGCCCACCAACGCGACGAACTTGGAAGGTTTGAATAAGATTGAATGGTATTGGCACAAGATGAGAGGGATAGATAGAGGAAATTGCGGGAGACCTTTGCCCAGCTGTGGAGCAAAATAGGGCGATTAAAAAAAAAAAATTACTTAAATTTGAAGGGGAACTCCCTTGACTATTTTTAATTTTGTTATGTTTCTATGGTTGTATGTTTTTTACAGCAATCGTTTATTTTTTTGTGGTCTAGGATCTTACAGATTCCAATCTAGCCTTTACACCATTGTTCTTAGGAAACTCCAGCCATGCCGACATTCTCAATTTATATTAATATGATAATATTTAAACATTGCACTGCATTTTTCATCGACTTGTTGGAAAACTCAAATTCAAGGCCTAGATAAAGTGTTATCTGTATCTCGAGAAGTGTTTAAAATAAACGTGTTGTATCGGAGGTGTGATTTAGTGAAATCACGTATATACACAGGAATTATTTCAAGTACATGCACTATCGTTCTCTACGCATGTATTTTTGGACCGGGCACGTGGTCTTAATGAACTTGCAAAGATGGGTTAGTATAGCGACGGAATGGAAGATGGTTCTACAGAGAGTAAATTCCTTCAAAATAGCAGTTTTCTAAACAATTCTTCGGAATTGTCACATGATACATACGGAAAAATAGCAAAGTGATTCTATATCACTACGCAAAGGTAAAGAGTCTATCTAGCCTATCTCAAAAAGATGTGCTTGCCGACAATTCGGTCCGCTTTAAATGAAATGCCGCTTGAATGACTTTTTTTTGTCATTTAGGAAAGTATTCTTATCTTTGCCAACAGAGAAATGTATACCGTTAGCCGTAAAAATACATTTTTTTTTGTCTATAATGTCCCATTTTTAGGTTCCGCAGGTAACCCTTATAGTTTCGCTCTGTCCGTCCGTCCGTCCGTTTATCTGCTCGTAAGGTGGTCCTAGCATTTC
The DNA here is from genome assembly GCA_024363005.1 of Charaxes varanes. Classification (NCBI taxonomy): domain Eukaryota; kingdom Metazoa; phylum Arthropoda; class Insecta; order Lepidoptera; family Nymphalidae; genus Charaxes; species Charaxes varanes. The sequence goes on from JANCMC010020204.1 coordinate 1,914, forward strand.
CAAACTATTAGACATAGAGACTTGAAATTTTCCATGTTGATAGAACATGCAAAAAAACTCATTAGGAAAATTATTCTGAACGAAATCGGACTACAACTTTTGAAGTTATTAAACAAATACGCTTACAGCGTCTCAGATACGGAACCCTTCTATGTAAACGTGTCTGTCAAGACACGCTTGCATAGAAGGGTTCCGTTGCAATTTGCAAGAAGGGTGCCACGCTTTTGGCCATTTTTATTAACTAGCTAAAAGTAAGGCCACCTTATAGATACTACTAAATAGATCGTTACGATTTTAGTCCATCCTTATATAGTTTGGCTATTCATGTATATATACGGAAGTCAGGTATTTCAATAATTGGCTAGTATTACGTGGCTCGTAACTAACAAACACAGTGCTTGTAAGTCACCTTATACTCGTATAAATGCGGAGTTAATAAATGCAAATAATATGTTACTAGGCGCTAACGCGGAGGCTGTTCATGCATAATGAGGCTATTTCTAAACACTCTTTGTTCCGTCAGAGCAAAACACGCTGAATCGAGATCGTTATTCAATTGACGACGTGTCGCTCGTTTTTTTCATTTTCTTACGTTTTATTTCATTTATTTACGTAGAAAAGGTACCAAGCACGTAAAAAGATAAAACAATCAAAGGGTGCAAATATTGTTAAAGATATTTGTAATAAAAAAGTCAAAATATATATTATCAATATAATAACAATTACAGAATATGGATGTCTCTACTTGTAAGGTCCAAATGTTCCACTAAATTTATACTGAGTTAGTTATTATGTTATTCTTATAAGAGCATATACTATTTTAAGAATAAAATAATAACACAATAAAACCGTTCGTAATTAATGTCCTAAACCGCTCGACCGGATTATGACGAGACTTTTACTGGCAAATAGATGACGTTGTAAGGAATAGAACGAATTAAATATTTACAAATTTGAAGGTGAAACTTTATTCATCGAAAATTCAACCTTGAAGTAATTATTCACTTAACTAAATGAGAAATTGGAAAATAATGCACGTACCTATAGAAAATTAGTTGAATGAAAGTTCTGATGTATTTCTTTTAACATAATTCGCGTATAAGTGTCCAATATAGAGTTTTGAATGGATATTCGTACGAATTTTCTTTGAATACATTTCGCGTGGGCAGATGGGTGATCTAATACAAATCACGAGTCCATAGTAGAAAATATACGATTCATAGTGTTTCTTACAAAAACAATATGATAAATTAACGATCGCGACTTTGAGTGCGTATCTATACCTACTCTATACTAATATATAAAGTTGAAGAGCTTGCTTGTTTGCTTGCCTCAACGCGTTAATCTCTGGTACTAGTGGTCCGGTTCGAAAAATTGTTTCAGTGTTAGATAGTCCATTTATAGAGGAAGCCTGCGGACTTATATAATATATATCATTACGCTAAAATTGCATTACGCTAAAATCACTATTATTTATAACAAATTTAACGCGGATGAACACGCGAGCACAGCTAGTTTTAACATAAATATATACCATAAATAAATCTTACAAATGAATGACAACAGAAATACAACACTCTATAATTTTATTTTAAAATTTTTATATAAAATCTTTAAGTAAAGACCTCAATTTTTGTGCCTTTTCTATTATATCCATACCGAGAACTCTTTGAACTCCGTTCGTAAGTGGCGCGCCTATTTTCGGCAGTGGATTGCCAAAAGCTGACTTAGATAATGAGATGCAGCGAGGAACCACAAATAATTTAACGAGTATCAGTAATGCAGTAAATTAGAATACTTACAGGATTAAAATATGTGATGCCCATCTTCTCCAGCATTGGTATGGCGATGTCCGACCTCCAGGTTGTGGGGTTGCAGGATCCGCCCAGGAACACCTCGCAGGGAGGTGGCGACGCCTCGCTGCCTGCGCAACATTACATTACTTAGCACCTCTTAAGAAACTAGCTGTTTACCGCGACGGCGTCCACGTAAAATTAAGCTTATAGGAACTCTTGACAGACCTTGTGACCCCAGATGTCTACTGTCTATAAACTATCACCTTGCCAAATTTCAATTTTTTACGTCCAGGGTTTTCGAGATATTGTGATGCGTGAACTTTCGCTTTTACATGTAGAGATCAAAAATGTCGCTCTGTAACATCACAAATCTAATAACGAGTAAAGAACCTCTGTAGCTCAACGCTAAAATCGCAGGCTGAAATCCGTAAGGTACTTAGTTCGAAGCCGTACTCTAACAGAAAATAGGTTATGCTTAAAATGTGTCGAAATCGTTTGTAAGCACTTTAAATATTTAAAAATATAATGTCAACAAGGCGGCTTTATCGCTCATTAAATTGATCTCATATTGCTTCATCTGATATCTTTAAAAGAAGTAATAATACTGTAAAAAGCCATAGATTATAAATATAAATAGCTGAAGTGTTTGTTTTTTTAAACGCGCTAATCTCAGGGACTACTAGTCCGATTTCAAAAAATAATTCAGCTAGCCCATTTATCAGGGAAGGCTTACAGGCTATACATCATTACCTTAAATGTTTTCACCTAATTTTAGGCGGCCGAAGTCGCGAGCACAGCTAATAGATTATAACCGCTTTTCTTTAGTGTAAAATAAAACGGATAATAGAAATTGTGTCGAAAAAAGATCTAATAAATCTATGAACTCCCTCGTGGGGAAGTGGTGACACATCGCTTTAAACTATAGTAAACATACTGACAAATGTCTTCTGATGATAACAGAAGACCTTCTGTAATCTTCTAAAGATCTTCCACAAAATGTAAATAATAATTATGACGTTTTAAACACATATACAATACTCCATACCGGCAGACATCGCTTCACAACTCCCAGCCGACACAATAGTTAAATCACAATTTTTTCGACTTGAAAACGGGCAGTAAAAAACTCTCTTTCCTTATTGCTCTCCCAAAATTCTATCTCCCTCTTTCTTTTGTCTTCTCACTCTCCCGCACTAATTCCCCATGAATCTAGGCTATTGCTATGATCAATGAATAAAAACATTACAACATAACGTATTTTATAATACTATCGGGGGCGCCTCTTAAACTTTATCAAGCGTTCATAACCGATAAGAATTATATCATCTATTCCCGAAAACTGTTTTCTGTGAAAGATTTCGAGTATACAGAGAAATTTCGAATATCACTAGTACTTATTTATTTGGCGGTCTGTTGGTCTTTGAGACATATGCGACGTATGATGATGAGTACTTGACACATGAAAAGATGATATATATATATCATCTTTTCATGTGTCAAGTCCTGTTACTTACTATTTACTACATTCTATTATCCTGTAACACTATTCCCCGTTCCCGTTCCGTTTCCGTTCCTTTTCGGTTTGCGATTCCTTTTCTTATTTTACAATACTTGTCCTAACAAGACCGACACACTAAAAAATAAATTATCCAATTTGGTGCAGTCGCTCGGAAGTTAAGCACGTGTATACATATTCAGCGACTCATTATTATTTGCGAATATAAATTGAGGGCAATATCTTTATAATTTATAGCCTATGTGTTATTCTGATGTATAAACTATATTAGGGTAAAGTTTTATTAAGATCCATTCAGTAGGTTTTCCGTGAAAGAGCGTCAAACATACATCCATACATCCATGTGTACAAACTTTTGTAGAAGTAGAATATAAAATTGTAAAGATCATAGAAATTGTTCCAGTCGTTCTTTAGTAACAGATGGTGTAAAAATAAATTGTTGTACCTACATTCATACAATTTTGGGACAAATATATCTGTATATTTACGACGGTTATTATGATTTATATCTTGAGATTGCATGTCTATTTGTTACGCTGAAACACAAAACTAAATGGTTCGCGCAAATCAGATGGCATTCGCTGTGAGAAAACTGGTAACGAGCCAAACTCGTGTTAACCCTGAAAACATTAGGAAGAGGAAGATAGTTTTTGCAGGGTCATACATAAAAGGTTTTCTAAACCAAAAGCGACACCTCAGAAAATTGCAAAAAAAAAATTCAAATCATCAGATCACACTAATTTTAATAATTTAGATCTATACTAATACATAAAGCTGACGTTTGTTTGTTTGCTTAAGCGTTTATCTCAGGAACTATTGGTGCGATTTGAGAATTCTTTCAGTGTTAGATAGCCCATTTATCGAGGAAAGCTATAGGCTATATGATCACGCTAAAATTGGATTTATTTCTTTACCTAACTTTACGCGGACGAAGTAGCGGGAACAGCTAGTTTACGATAGTATGCATAGTAAAGAATAATTCCGATGTTACAAACTGCAAGCAGTTTCATTCACAGACGTACAGTTCAAATCTGTCAGTAAATCGGCGACCTTCAATTTTGCAAAGTCGCAATTACTGACTTTGCAAAAACGAGATTTTTGCAAAGTCAGTTATTTGAAGCACTATCAGCTCCTTGACACCATGGAAATAGTGGGAAGGTCTTCTGAAAAAGAATATCGGTGAAAAATTATCTAGTATTAGTTTCTGTGCACAAGAAGAAAGTGTCTTCCCCTTAAATCAATATTAACAATAAGATTTTATTATTGGACACATTCATAGTATAAGCAAGTAATATATTAGCATAACTTAGAATTAAATTACTTATTAGCCATTAAGTTAGATTTTAATTTTATAAAGATTAAAATTTAATTATATATGTAGCCCGTTGGCGCAGTGGGCAATGACTCTGCCTTCTGCTTCGGGGTTCGTGGGTTCTTGAAATGATCATTCAAATGAAGCTATGTCTGGCACTGGCACAATATTGATTGTCAAATTTTATTTTTCAGTGAATAGAACAATACATATTGTTGTACACAAAAAGGTTTGTGGGCGAATGGGCCGGCGATGGCACATAAAACATTCAAAAATAGTGTATCTAAATTGTATTTTAATACGCCTAAATCATATTATAATTTGCTAGACTGGATTATTTCCAGATATAGACAGCACAAAGGACTTAAAATAACATTAGTATTTTTAATATATATATATTTTTTATATTGATAAGCGAGACTCGAACTGTCGTAGATATATGTTTTATATCTATTTTTTATGACAAGTGTAGTCCCATTATGCTACTTCAAATTACACCATTATGTAGTACAATTTATCCTTTTGAGCATTGAGCAATGTACTTTATTGTATTATATAAAAATAATTGCCTAAATATCTATGTATTTAAAATAAAGTCGAATAAGTTACACTATTTATAACTGAAGAACGGCTGAACCAAGAGACGGATATAGGATAAAAATATATATCAATCTAAATATCAGGAAGGGGAACGGGAATAGAATGGGAACGGGAACGGGACTGGGACCGGGAACCGGAAAGGGAACAATGAAATTTGATGGAGGTGAAATTTGGGTTGATGTTTGTATGAAAGCCGAGGAAATCAACGCGAACGCGGATGAAGCTAAATTAATTTAAAAAATTCCAGTCTTTATGTTAGTATATATGTATAAATGCCACTAGCGGACCTGTCAGACGTTGTTCTGCCCATTCCCGTCCCCGTTCTGTTTCCGTTTCAGTTCCTTTTCGCTTTCACTTTGCCATTCCTTTTTAATTACACAAACATTGTCCTAACAATAACGAACACAACAATAAAGAAATTATCAAATTTAGTGCAGTCGTTCGGAAGTTATACACGTGCATACATTTCAACGACAAATTTTTATTTCCGACTATAAATTGAAATGTAAGCTATCCTATCTCGCAAGTTGGATCAAACTGCATACGGTGTGCAAATTTGACTAAAATCGGTTAAGCAGTTTAGGAGTCCATCGCGGACAAACAACGTGATGCGTAGTTTATATATATATGTGTGTGTGTGTGCTTGTTAAGATAATCATGACGATCACATCTTATAACTTTATTGTATTTACTGTACCTACACCCCTTCTCTTCACATTACTATTTAAGGGTTTCTGGAAGGAATCTCTTTTAAGAGATAAAGCATCGCTTGTTCACAAAATCTTCTGTTACATATTTTATATTTGTTATGTTGGTACATAAATTGTAATATAAATAAATAAACAAAAACGTATTACTTCCATTTTTTAAAGTCGGTCATGAACAAGCAATAAGTTTACCAAAGGATGATTGCGACGACACATTTTAGTGTCCTCAGCACACACAAACATACATGTTATGTGTTCATTCAATCGTTTGACGTCACTACCGACGACATAAACTTAGGGCTGTTGCTTAGGTATAATTTGAAAGGACCAGGCGGAACACTTTGATGAAATTTAAAACATACGTACATAAATAAATACATATGTACATATGAATATATGACACACGGACGTTTGTTCCTAAAAGACAACTTAATGCCTGTGTTATAGATAACAGCCGCCTGTTATACATAAATATTATTTTTTAATAAAATACATACATATAGGTAATACAACCAGACTCGAGGCGGGAATCGAACCCACGACCCACGGAGCGTAAGTCAGAGTCACTGCTAACCGCGCCAACGGCAAGTGATATCATTGCATTAAAGGGTCACCATTAATAAGTCACACGTTGAGGGGCTGGGGGGGATCCTGAAAATATATCTTTGCGTGACAACAGGGTCAAAAGTTTTGTGACGTCACATGTCAAAGTTAAAAACATTCATTGCTACCTATAAATAACATTTACATACCCATAACACCATGTAAGATACAAAATTTAGTTCTGTCGGACCGTCTGTTTGTTCCTGCTAATCTCCGAAACGGCTGAGCCGATTCAACAAGACTTTTACTGACGTCTAGATAATGTTACAGGAAATGACATAGATCACCACCAAAAATAGCCTTTCGAGCCTCAATAGCTCAACGGTATAAAGTATGGACTGAAATCCGCAAGGTACCCGGTTAAAACCCCACTGCCGTTGGAATATTGTCGCACCCACTCCTAATACAAGCTCTTAATTTAAGCTTAGGAGGAGGGGGAAAAGGGAATATTAGACATACCTAAAAAGTATTCCTAATATTCTGGAGACATCTGCTAAGAAGAGATTTTTCCGTAGGACTAGAATTAGGGAAGGGTTGCCGGCCTTTAATGACTAGTTTAGACCACCGGGAAGACTCGCAAACCGAACGAAACGCGACAACAATACAATCACTTGACGTGACAGCATTGCCGCCCCTTTACGCCGACCGTATGTGAGAAAGATGTACTGGTACCAGGACGCGGAGGCCCAACTTGGCTGCAGACCAAAAAGACTGCAAGCATGGCTCTACCTCTAATTATATGCCTGATGTGATGTAAACCGAATCTAGGGCCTGATGTTTTTTACGTTAGAGAACACATAAATTTTATACGTTTCTTAAATGTCATAGGTTTTCTCAAATAAAAATTCAGTTGTATTCTGAGTGTGTATTCTATAGTTTATATAAAGAGGAACCTCACAGACCTATCACGGAATCTCCAAAACCGCAAAACGTACTAAGATGATATTTGACAGAGAGGTAGTCTATAGTTAGTAGACATCCGCAAAGAACGGATTTTTGGATATTCCCAGATTAAGGAGGTCTAACGGCTCCGTAAGTCTAATTTTACGCGGAAGAAATCGCAGGAAACAGTTAGTTTTATAATAAAGTCAATAAAGGGGCATTCACAAAGCGTCTCAATACAAGAGGTACGCTCAATTTGAGGGCAAACGGGAACGCTAGGCATGTCTAAAAATGTATAAATCTCAGGATATCTCAAGACATGTTCAAGGTGCACTCCATTACGTAATCCGTAAAGACTATTTTAGAAGAAACGTAACAAGCTATTAAGAGGAGCAGATGATCTTTTAAAATGTTACAGACAGGCCGACGCCACGATGTTTCTACCGAGAGCTATTTAAAAATCTTCAACACCCCATAAAACTACGGGCTTGGTAAACTTTGTCTACCGTATTCCAGATTAGATCAGGTATTTGAAGTAGGGTTGCTACAGATTTTAATAAAAATAGCTAAGAGCGTGTCAACACACGCTTATATAGAAGGGTTCCGCATCTGATACGCTATAAACATATTTGTTAAATAACTTGAGTTGTCCGATTTCGTTCAAAATAATTTTCCTAATGAGTTCTTAGCATTTTCTATCAACGTGGCAACTTTCAAGTCTCTACGTCTAATAGTTTGGAAATGCTAGGGGGGAGGACACCGTACGGGCAGAGAGACGGACAGACAGACAGAACGAAATTGTAAGGGTTCCTCGTAGTACTACGGAACCCTAAAAAGGAACATCAACTTTCAACTATAATCAACATCTTTTGGATAGGCAAAATTTGTAAAGTAACAAGTTCAAAGTTCTTAATTACTTAACTAATACATCTATATTTGTTTATATCTATAGTAATATATAAAGCTGAAGAGTTTGTTTGTTTGCTTGAACGCGCTAATCTCAGGAACTATTGGTCTAATTTCAAAAATCTTTTAGCGTTAGAGAGCCCATTTATCAAGGAAGGCTATAGGCTATAATATCATCAATCAATGGAATTTATTTTTTACCTAATTTTACGCGGACAAAGTCGCGGGCACAGCTAGTAAATAATATATAGCATTAAAAAAAAATATTAACTATGAGAAGTCTACTCAAGAAGAGGGCATAGGAGTTTCTCAACGATTGACAAGCCATCTGTGATTTAGATGGCTTTAGGCATCGGCACTTAGTAACGGGGTTAGGTACCACCCCGTTGACTGCCATATAAAAGAAAATCCTCCAGCCATAAATTCAGGCTCAGGCAATGAGACACAAAAGACGGCTACCGCTGACATATAAATTAAACCTCGACACCTATACGCTTTCTCGTGAAAGTGTCTAGTGAAACATTCACGATAGAAAACGTAATTACGTACTTGGCCATTGTTCATTATTCCATATATGTATGTGAGTCTATAAGAATAGATAAAATTCAAGCGTCTGTTTGTCGCATCGATTTAAAATTATTCTACGAAAGGTAGGAGACCGATAATCTTTATATATAACAGCAAAAAGTTACCTAATACGAAATATCGAAAACCGCGGGACGTACAAAGATGATTTTCGGCAGGGAGATAGTTTTTAGTTAGTATGCATCTAAAAACGGATTTTTTGATAGGGCCAGAGTTAAGAAGGTACATTAAGGCTTTCGGAATTTTAAGCGGACGAATTTGCGGGAAGCAGCTAGTATACAATACTCATAACAAGAACTTTAGTTATTTTTGACGGTCCGTCTGTTTGTTTATTTGATGGGTGATCTTCTAAATAATTGAACCAATCCGAAGCGAATATCTGAACAGGTAAAAACATGATTCTTCTTTTCGAGTCGACAGCATACCGAATGGTCCTAACCCAGAATTAGAGCCATACAATCCATCTCGTCCTGAACGAATTTAATTACTTCTTCCAATTTTCAAATTAGATTTCCATCTTCTCACAATGACATAGGCTACCTTATTTTAAACAAAACAGCTAAGGTTCCGTGCAAATAGATTCAGAACCTCAAAATCATGAACAGCGCGGACGATGCTGCGGGTAAAAGCTAGCGATAGTATAAAATGACTTCGTGAGACACATTCCCGTGGCAGATAAAGCGGCAAACTGAGACGCCAAATGCATTTCTGACTTATTACAATAACGGAGTCAACGACCCAGTCTCCAAGGATAGAAAATGGATACGCATTGATTTATCGCACACGACACACTCGTGCAGTATGGAAAAGGTGTTTAACTCTTAGCTATTTAAAATGTATCCCAAAATCGTACGGAACAAATCGATGGCCTTAGCTAGTCTATACTCTATACTAATATAGGAGGCAGTCAGTGCAAAAGCGACCTAACCCTCAATTTTTCATATTTCTACTCATGTCATACAAAGTATCCAAAACCTGATAAAACTTCATGCAAAATCGGCTTATCCCTAATTATTGTAGTCAGTAACAAACAGGTGACGTTGCTAAATTTGTTTTTGCATAAAATATGCATAGGGCTTGAAATGTACTTTAATACATTTTATAAACATTAATGTAATATTCGTGGTTATACACACCTTATTATTTTCATACTGTTTGTCTCAAGCTTAAGCCACAGCGCTCATTGCTTCATAAAAAGCTGAAGAGATTGTTTGTTTCTTTGATTAAACGCGCTAATATTAGGAACTACTGGTCCTAAAAAAAAAAAAAAAAAAGGGAACTACTGGTCCGTTTGAAAATTTATTTCGGTTTTAGATAGCTCATTTATCGAGGAAGGCTATATGCTATATATCATCACGCTAAACTTGAATCTGTATTTTTAACTAATTTTACGCGGACGAAATCGCGGGCACAGCTAGTCTAAGCATATAAATAAAATTGAAGGGTCTTTTTGTAACGCCGAAATAATTTTCTTTTTTACTAATTGCATACGACTATACGATATCGATAGCAAAAACGCATTTTTGTATGTCTGTCTGTTTGTGAAATCCGTGGCCGTGAAATCTCCGAAAAGACTGGACCGATTTGGACGGGACTTTCACTGATAGATAGCAGATTATTCAATGAATAACATAGGATACATTGCTTTTAGCTAAATAATTAGGGCTCCACACAAAAAGTACAGACCCTCAAAATATAACGAAACCACTGAATTCACCCGGGCTTGGTCGTGGGTTACAGCTAGTTCTACGATAAAGTATGCATTAGAAGGATGCGTAAAGTTATGTAAAATAACGTATTTTAAATTTACAAACAGACAATAGTAATTTCTTTATGCATGTTAGTACGCTTGAAATGGACGGTCGTTTAATTATAACTGGCATCCTTATCTGTGCATATAATCTAGGCGCCAACGGAGTCCGACATGGTGACGCTCGTCGCTCGCTGGTCGCGTCATAGCTGATAGCTGACGGCAAATCAATATGCCTCACTCATGCTGTCAACAACTGTAAGTATTTTACATACTTTGACCTGCCGAGTAAACCTGCCTTCCGCCCCGAGGTTGCTGGTTTCCTAATCATAAAGATACTGGAACTTTATATTTTATTTTTGGAATTTGAGCAGGAATA